>BMAW01072271.1:0-18775 GCA_019974015.1 Nephila pilipes | reverse complement strand
TCCTATTTGAAATGATTGTTCCATTTTCATTATTTTTCTTCTAAAAATTGTTTAATTTTGAAGTTAAATGTTATCTATCGTCTGTCACAAATTTAAAATCATAAGTATAATTTTATAAGCAAATGCGACAATATTTATTATAATAAGTATTTATTTATCTTTCTGTTATATAGCATATATAACCTGTTGTAAATTTTAAGATTATTTATTGCTTCTGTAGGTTGCATTAAATTATCCAGGCGCAACAAATGTATTCGGGAATAGATTTTGAGATGGAAACATGCCTTTTCAAGAGTGGCAACCTTATATAATTATTTTAACCTTCCCACAATGCATTATATAATTTCCCGCAAAGTCATGGTATCATTTATTATTTGAAAACTTGACTTATTAAATGAAGCATAAACAGTTTAAATAACTTAGATTATGGGAGTGATGCTTGCATGGCAATAAAAACGAAATCCAAGATATTCAAGTCATGGCTGTGTAGGCCAGACAAAATTTTAATTTAGTTTTTATTAACGTCACTAAGTAACACGAGGGCTGACAACGGACCATTTTGAACCACAGTCAGAGACAGTTTAATTGCAAAAATACAATGTTTTCTTAACCAAAATGAAACGTAATTAAATATTAAATTAGGGAGGAATATAACAGAAATGAAGAGATTGTGGAACTGTATATAAGTAGGAGAAATGATTGACAGTAAAGACCAACCATTGGTAGCCCAAGTACACTCTTCATCTAAAACACCATCAACAAACAATGTGGTACAATATAGCTGCTTGGCATGAATTATCGTTCGAAGAAGGCTGCACCGTTATTCTTATCTTGAAATTAAAAGTTCTAAATCAAGCTTCTTCATCAAAACACTATAAAAGAATAAAAATTAATTGTGACATATAAAATTATATTTATAATAATGGATAGTAAAAGTATATTTAAAATCCTCGATCTCCTTAATCTGATATAAATTATCAGCTGAACAATCATTTCTATCGAGTGTACTTCTTACTAATTTTATACAAGGTATTTAGGAATGCAATCCTGCTATTTTCTAAAGAAAATTATGAAACGAACATTTTGTAAAATATTATATTAAACAAATTATTGTAGAGTTAGAGTTGTCACAATAGATTACCATCAAAATTAACATTGTGTATAAACCTCATGTTAGTACAAATGTAGTGGGAAATAATTTGATATTCTGAATTTGATTTTGAGACTAAATTATACCAATTACGTATTTCTAAAATATTTTCAAAATTGTTATTACTTTCAAATAGATGCTTTGAAGTCAGTAGAGGCTTAAATGTTTGATTCACATATTTCTTTTTACATTTATGCATAAATTTTCTTTTAATGCCTTAATATATTTATTTTGTACTGTTTGATTTTATTCTGTGATACCATCATTGATATAATCATTCCCTGCAAACATGTGTTCAAGAATTAATAATGCACAGTTCCTAAAATTAGTACTCAGTATTAAATTAAATAAATCATGTTGTTGAAAAGACAATAAACAATAAGAAAACAACATTCTTTGATTCTGCAGGTTCATTATTGCTTCCAATTATAGTAGCTTATTATGGGTCATAATTCTGCTCTTTCATTTACAGTTTGTACTTTTATTTTACTGACAACAAAAATTTTCTGGCCTTCTTCTTGGACGAAAACCAATAAATGCTCAGGGAATGAGATTCAATTCAAAACCAAAATTAAGGGAGAGACTTCTTAGGGCTGTTGATGTTCTTTCTTAACTAAACGATAAAAGTTGAGGTGATGTGTTATAAGTGTGTGCCATGTTTCAAGGCATATTGATTAGATTGAAGGGACTCAAGAAATATAGCGCCCCAAGATATATATATAATCTTATATCTTATATATATATGTATATTATATGTATATATGTATATATATCTATATAATCAACTGCTGTCTTGTATACTGTATATGTCTTGTATATGTATATACTCTTCTATATAATCTTATATATGTATATAATCTTATATATAATCTTATATGTATATAAATCTTATATATGTATATAATCTTATATGTATATAAATCTTATATAATCTTATATAACATATATAGTCTTGCTATGTATATAATATATAAAACCCAAAATAATAAACCCAAAAAGTATAAGTGAGAGTATAAATGGTATATTACACATAGAGTTCATGGGACAAGTATAAGGTTAAGGCAATAAAGAGTCTATTTAAAGCTAAAGAACTGCAGAGCTGAAAATGGACCTAATAAGGTAGATTAGGAAAACCGAGAATCATTGTTTAGAGCTAATGAAATGAAGTTATTTCATGCGCCGCTGACTTTGGACAAACACGCGCGATTTACAAGAATGTGTGTGACCAAACATTCGCGAAGTGATACCTTTATAACAGAAATGCAAGCCAATGTTTAAATGGAAGAAAATGAAATAAGAGAAAAAGAATGAACAAAGGGCAAATAGTTTTAAAATACAGAAGAAACAAAATATAATTATAAACTATCGTAAGGAGAATAATCGAGATAAAAACCAATGTTAAATGTGTGAAGTTTATTAAAAATAATTGAAATATTAGTTGAACTAGTAAAAACATCTCCGTCTTCAGATCACTCTTTCTGCGTAGTTCAGTATCTTCCATGAATGGCTGTACAACACAAATTACGTTATTAAAAGAAATATTGACTTAGTTAAAACGATGTCATAAAATGTCTAAATATTGCATTGTTAGGCAGTATGAACGATTCCCAAGAGTTTCAGGCATAGCTTGAGGTGGTTAAATTAACGATCGAAAATTGGTGACTTTTACCAAAATTGAGGGAAATGGAAAACGTTATAAAATAAAACAAAGTAAATTTGATAAATAAAATATATTAACTTATAACAATGAATCCATGAGTATCATAGTGTCAACTGCAACACTATATCTGAAATAATTATACATATATGAATTTTCATTACTTATTGATAATTTTGCTCAAAGAATTTATAATAATTTTATACCTCAAATTATTAATGATCCTATTACAATACCTTCTATTTTGATTTTTCGCATTTTTAGAAAGGCTCAATCAATTAGTATTTAGGATTTATTCCCTTCACTTAGACAAAGAATTTTCTTACTTTCCATGGATCAAAATTTTAAAAATATATCTTCAAAGAAATGCATTAAGAAATATTTTGCCTCAGAAATATTCTTTATGCTATATTTCAATTACAAATTTATTCTGTGCTACCTAAAGTAAAGGCTTTTCGTATTTGCAATTCTGTTCTTTTTCATGTTGTAATTGGGGTACTGAACAGCTACTGAATGCATCTTTATAATTAATTTCGGCATCCTTCTGATTAATTCGATTTTCGGCTATCTTATATCTTTTATGCAACAACATGTCATTGAAAATTCGTTTTAAGTTGAAGCAAATTATTTGAATGATTATTTATGTAGGATCTTCCAGCTGATGATTAAATAATTAATTTGTTTCAATGTACTTTAAACCAGTTCCTCCGATACTCGATAGATGGCACCACAGATCAGAATCATGTGATAACTCATGCAGCGTCACCTGTTACAACAAAACTGGTGACGCCCAGGTTACAGAGCACGTGTCGACGAGACTCCTCACTCAACTAGAGACAATAGATGAAGTCGAATGTAAACGGCTCCAAGTAAAGCTCAATTCAATAGGAAGGATATATACAACCTCTGACAATAAAGTTCGGTGAATGAAGTCAGAACGGCCGATCTGGCAACACTGGCGAGATAACATAAAACGCCGAACCTGGGTAGAGACAGGTAATGACCATCTGCCCCCACCGTTGTTCAGTTGAGCATCGTTTGTGTTCCGTGTAAGAGACTTGTTTTACTAAGTGCTTGTTTAGTGCGTTGGTTCTTAACTGAGAACAAGAAAATCAGCGAACAAAAGATCAATTTAAAGCTTTGGTTTAAGCTTGATAAGGCATCGAAAGAAACTCAGTTTATAAAGTTCAAGCACTGTCCTTGAAGTGTGTGTAAGAGCGGTTTGCCCGTTTCCGAGAAGGCAGGGAAAGTTTTTCTGACAACCTCCGTAACGGAAGATCGTTGACCTCCGTCAGTGACGAAAACATTGAGAAAGTGGAGAAATTACTCACGAAAGATCGCCGATTAACTGTGCGCATGATAGCCGATGAACTGCAGATTAACCGTGAATCCGTGCGACAAATCGTTAGCCAGAATTTAGGGATGAGAAAAGGGCCACATCACTTGACTGAAGATCAGAAGCAGGCACGTTTAGAGGCTTCACAGGATTTTGTCGAAACGGTGGATGCGACATCAAATTTCTTGAACTGTGTTGTCCCTGAGGATGAGTCCTTTTGTCTCAGGTACGACCCTGAAATGAAACGGCAAAGCTTGGAATGGTGTTCTCCTGCATCATCTCGTCGGAAAAAGGTGAGAGCAGAAAAATCATCAAACGAAAGCATCAACGACGCTCGTCAAACGTGATACGAAACGTGACGAGGCTTTTGAACTCCATCGCAAAAGAAGACTCCTTGCAAAGTTTCCAGCACATGTATAGCAGATCTCAGCGGTGCATTGTCATGGGAGATGACTATTTTGAAGGACAGTAAGGTAACTTTCTATTTCATATTTTTCTATAGGACTTTTCACCGAACTTTATTGTCAGAGGTTGTATATCAATTGCAGTCATGCCTAGGAAAAGCGAACTCATAAATATTTGTCAGAATGTTTCTCTTTGTATCATCATTAAGATAATGGAGGGAGTGTAAATATGAAACAATGCCAGAAGTCAAAATGCCTTAATAACTAGTCTAAGGGATAAGTCACTTTTGGCCCGGTTGGCAAAAGCGCAGGAAAAAGCGACAGACCAACTACGGACCCTATGTACCAAGCTTCATAATGCCGCTGGCAGATAAAGTCCAACTGGCTCCTTTCTCCTCAGGGTTGTAATAGTCGAACACCGAAACATTTAATTTTTTCTGGAAATTGTTTTTGCCTGTTAGCTTTAATTTCAGAACTATATTTCTTATTTTCATGTGTGTTACATATCCCTTTTGCACAATATTACAACCGAGTATATTCTATGTACCGTACAGAAAAATTTTCTTGTAAACCAGTAGACATTCTTTAATAATAAAATGATTATGCGTACCCTATTAGCTAATAAAATTAAAAAATAATAAGCATATTACTAGAGTAACTTGTCACAACTTGTTTCAATAATGACTGCAATGTATAATTTTTTCTTTTGTTCTGTGTTTTTTATTAGCAATATTCGAGGTTACAATTAATTTTTTAGTTGCTAGTGTCAAGAAGAAATTTATCTTTATTGATGTAATATTCTCGGATTTGAAATGCATATAAACAAATTAAAAAATATATTTAATCGCTTAAAATTTCACTTAGAGGGATTTATCTGTGGTATCTGTTTCAAATTTTTATTGGAGTTCGTTAAGGCTCCCATCCATCCGTCCTTTTCATTTTGTGAACGTATTGTTTACTATACGAAAATTCTACAACCATTCTCAACTCTATATTATTATATCTATTTACGTGAAAAAACGTTTATTGGGAAGAGTAAAAAGTAATGAAGGATTCTGCGAAATAACAATGCCCCTCTGCTGTTTAAGAAAAGTTTACTTTTATTCTAATAATTCGTAAGCAGTTTTTCAGGTTTTAAGAAATATTTTTATATATTTTCAAAATTCGGTTCGATCGTAAAATGGTACTCAAATAATGTTAGTAAATTATAAGCATAAATTGTTTATTAATTGTTTCAGAATTAATTATAAATTTGCCGGAGCCGTTCAATAAGTGCTTAGAAAATCCGAAAGAAGGCTCTCGTAGCATTGAAAATGGTGTATTTAGTAATTATTGTGACTCATTGCATAAATTTCAGTTACTCGTGTTTATGATCATGATGTCTTTCTCACCTCAAAAATTCTTTGTTATGACTTTTCTAGGGATTATCTCTTCTTCTTTGGACCAGATAACCGGAAGCAACCCATTGTTTCGATTGAACCATATCTTCTGGTATATAACGAAGAATCCCTTTATCATCGATAGTGACAAATCGATGAAAAATGACGTCAACACTAATCACATTTTGATTGGGCAGCAAATGACTACCAAATCAAAACTAACTTATGAATCAATGTCAAATCGGTTTTGGCTTTTTATAATAGATGGCAGCACCCAATGTCAATAACAATTTTCCTCAATGATGCCGTCTGTCTTCAAATACAAGTAATATTTTAACCACCCTCTTCAATATTAAATATGTATGATATTTAATTACGATCGAAAAAACGAAAACATCTGAAGAAAAATAAGAATTAGATTTATATTTCATTTTGCAAAAGTAACCAGAAATTACAAAAAAAAAAAAAATAATCTTAGGGGGAGATAAAACCCCCGCCTCGATTGCTTCAGAATACTTGTTTACAAATTCTACTTTCCCAGAAAGAAATATTTAAAGTATACTCAGGATTTGAAATCGGAATCATCTTTTTTTTTCCTTCCCTAAATCTCCATTTCAATAGACAAAATAATGTAGAAACCAGATTTTAAAATTATTTACTTGCTTCTATAGTAAAAGGTTTTCGAATCTAAGAATGCTAAATTTCGTTTAGAATACATTGCTACTGTTTACGCGAACATTAAGATCGAAGCCAGTATGGAAATAGACACGAATAAACAACTGCCTCCGTTTTTCTGCGTTATTGGTTTTCTGAAAGAGGATTGCCTAAGTTAAAATCTTTAGAAAACCATAGGGTGAATAGAGAATGAAAATTGATATATTAGCTTAAATGTTGCACCGAAAATTTATTCGAGTTCTTCCATCGACGCGAATAGCCATGGATGGTAAATTTATCACAACAAAATTGCTTCGAACCTTTTATTCATCTATGATATATAAATTTAGTTAAAAAATAAGTTTTTTTTTTTCTAAACTGTTTTCGTGTCTGAATAATAAAATTGCGAAGAATATTTAAACGAAAATGAAAAAAAAAAATATTTTTAAGAAGCTGAAAATAAATTTAAAATAATAAAATTATGTTTTCCCCCCCATATTTTATTAATAATCAATAATAATTCGAGATAAAAACCAACGTTTTTATATAGTGGCAAAATTTATTAAGAAAGATTATTGAAATATTAATTAAAACTGGTCGCAAATATCTAAATATTGCATTGTTAGGCAAGTAAGAACGGTTCCCGAAATTTCAGAACTCTAGCTTGATGGGAAGTTGGTTAATTTAACGATAGAAAATTTGATGACACACACACACACAGAGAAACACGAACCAAGTGAAATACATAAAAACGTTAAAAGTAACTAAAATTAATTAATTAATTCTGTAAATTAAATGGTTGGAATGCAGTTTAACCCAATCACTCTTGGCGACAAGAATTATTTGGCAGTATTTTGCCAAATGTGGCTACCCTGGTCCGTTTTACGGACTTAACGTTCAGCCAAACAAAAAAATCGCCAAGTTTGATGCCAATTTTTGAAATCGCGCCAAGTGGTTGGGATAAACTGCATTATTGAAGAAAATACTAGCTAAAACTTGTCGCAAATGTCCAAATATCGTATTGTTAGGCTAGTGAGAACGATTCCCAAGGTTTCAGATTTCTAGCTTGATGGGAAGTTGGTTAAATTAACGATCGAAAATTTGATGACACACACACACACACACACCAAGTGAAATTCAGAAAAACGTTTTAAAAAAAATGATAAACTATAAGACACCGTGTGCGCCTTATAAATGCTTCAGCTTACGATTTTGATTCTTGTCATGTATTACAAAGCATGCCGATATCTGCATGTATTCTATTTCGTACTTGCATTGTATTAGTTTATTTCAAAATATTAATAACTTATAAGTTGTGAGTTTGAAACGTTTCAAAGTATTCATGATTTCAATTAGCAATTAAATGCTGAAGTCAGTAAAATCCTATTTCAGCATTCTTCAAAACAGCGCGATTTTCAAATGCAATTAAATACAATAATATAGAAGAATGGTTTACTATACTACATCTCATAAAGAAAAAATATTATAATTTGGAGAAATTTCACCTCTTTTTTTTCAAATCTCCAAAGGCGTTAATTATGTATAAAATAGGATTCATTCATTAAGATAAGATTTTTTTTTACATATTGAAAAAATATTTTTTCAAATGATTACATCGAACCAAAACGAGGTCATTTGGATTTTTTATATCATGACATTCTTTCAATTCATAATATAAGAGAGCTTATATTGGTTTATGAACAGAAATTGTTTTTTCTTATAGAGCTTATTATAGTATCAAAACGAAAAATTATATGAAGTCGATCATTTTATAATAAAATACCACAGAAAGTCTTTGTTAAAATCTATTTATAGAAAAAATGTCTAAACGCAAAGAAGCGTATTCATTTTGCATAACATTTCACTTTATATTTATCTACATTACTAAACTCGGCAGTTATTTTTCTAAATTGAGGGTACATTAAACATACAGACTATTGACGATGATAATTCAAATTTACAACACCGGACGAGAACTGTGTCTTAGCTAATAACTTAACTCCTCCGACTTCTCCGAATCAACTGGTATTAATTATATGAGAACTAATTTAAAGTAATGTGTAATATAGTGTATATAGTGCATCGAATAAATATGGGACTAGTCTAATGTGGCGGCCATACCCTTATTAATTTCTACTCCCAATGAATGGTATGTTGACTCTGTAGTCCAAATATCCTTCAGTACTGGTGCAAATGTCAAGATTAGAACAATTATAAAAGTCGTGGTTGATACTATCATTTGTGTTTTACCCTTTTTTGGCGTTGAAAGTTGATACAATTACCGAACTTTGGTATATACAATTACCGACTGAATATCGACTTTTGGTTAAAATTGAGGAAATATGTCAAGCCATTCATGCAAGGCGGCTGTTCAAAGCTCTGAAAAGAAAACTGTTTTCTAGTGTTGCAGTGAGGTCCGAAAGACTATGACGGTATCCCATTACCCGTCTCGTTCGTCGCCTTAACGCTGAATCACAAGATCTGAAATTCAACTTAAGTTCAAGCACAGTCCAATTAATTAAAACATTCACTTGCGATCAAAATACTTTTATTCACTCATCATATGAGAGGGAATTTTTTCACAATTAAATATTTTGTAGTGAGTACTTACAACTTCTGTAATTTATCTTAGAATACGCTTACCGCGATACGATGCGAGTACCGCCAGAAATTACTCCGACAGCGTTGACTCTTAATAACACCAAATCCTCTATACACACCAGAAAATATTCACGCATGCCATATTAACACCGTTCAAAAACCAAATATTTTTTATTATTCTCATTTTCTACCTTTCCGAACTCATTTTTTCTTTTCTCATCTCACTTCAATTTATATGTGAAAGCTTTGCATATTTGAAAGCTCAGTTGTATGAATCCAGTAGCAGGGAAATGTCCATAAGGACAGTTGTTTGTGTATGTTGAAGGGAAGTATGCCTCACACCGCTACAAGATAGCTGAGATGATTCAAAGCTAGTGTGTGATTCAATATTTGTTATTCAGGAAAACATCAAATCTGTGAGGGCCATTATCCTTGCCAATCAGTGAATTGTATTTAGAATAATCTGTAATGTATAGTAAATCTAACTAAACCGTCTGTGCAAACAATTTTGCATGGTATTCGAACGCATTTAGAGATTGTGTGTGTCAAGTGTGGCCAAATTTGTGTCACGACGAAGCATGGCTTCGCCATCAAGATAACGTCCCTTCACATTCTGCAGTGATTGATCAAGAGTTTCTTGCCTAAAATTTGAGCACCTAACAGGATCGTCCTTTCTACTTACTGGCTCTAACCACCCTGAATTATTTTTTTTCTATTTTCCTAAATATATATAGGTCAAGCGATGGTATCATTGATACGAAGTTGAGACAATCAAACGAGAAACGGCGAGACAGCTCAAAAGCCTAACTTCTGAGGTCTTACAGATTGTTTTGAAAAATGAAAACTGCCATGGGACAAGTTGATTCCATTAAATGGAAAGTAATTTGAAGGGGATAAAACAGTTTTCAATAATGTGTGTATTATAAAATAGTTATTACCACAACTTATGTATTTATAGGACATACTAAGGGATCACACACACACACACACACATATATATATATATACTTTGTTTTATATTTTAAATATACAGTAATTTTCTGAAGACTGGCTGCATCAGCTTTAGAGGTGCACTAAGTTAAACTGCACATGATATAACTGTAAACGTCAATGTCGCAAGACCTTGACCTATGTTACGCCCGCCGTCGACTCATGTTCGCAGAATTTCGGTCGGCTTTAAGTCATGGGTTCTGGTACTAATGCACCTAAAGACCCGCCGTATTACTTGAGCTGATGTGCATTAATTCTATCGTGGCTCAAAGTCCTCTCGTGGTGCGGTGTGGAAGCTACGACAGGGAAGCAGCTCAGATGAATTCCTCGTCCCTTGACCGAGGTTCGAAATTACGATATTATTTGCCAATAACTCTCGTGCTCTTTCTCATTCTAATGTTAGACAACAATTACAATCATATTGACTTGTGTTGTGAAATAAGACATAACAATTTTTAAAAAATGCATGAATTGAATTCTAAACTCAAAAATACATTATAAGGTTGAATAGTTAAAAATATACTTACATTCAGACGAATCTACTTATATTTGCAACTAAACGAATCCATATACGCAATACTCATAATATGTTATAAGAAATATATTAACGCGATATTAAAGTGAATAACAGAAAAAAATTTTAAATTTTACTTTGCAAACAAAAATAATTACTATTTTGGTTGTGTGCTTACGTCTTTTTCAGAAACTCCACAAGAGCTATTAGCGATGGACCTCGTAACTTTGAGCTTCGGTAAAGTGACAAGGACGACACCTGAGCTGTCAGCTTCTTCAAACTTCCACACCACACCATCAGCATGATTTTTAACCACTCCAGATTTAACATATTTCAACCCTGGCTCTATGGTGGGTCTAGTGGTTTCAAGGCTCGAACCCACGACTAGACAAAAACCACTGGTAGCGAGTCCAAACCAAAACGACTCAGCTACAGCGACCACAATTATTACACCAAACTATACGTCACATGAAGCCACCAAAAACTGATATTTCGCTGCGTGAACGCTCATTCGATCTAGGGACAAATGCAATTGTTCTAAATATCGTTTAGAACGAATAAGGTGAGCAGGGTCGGTCAAGGGAAAGAATATATGCATAGTAAAACTCGTAGAAAGCAACTGGGTGGCATTCCATGTGAGGGCAGCACTAAGGTGATCCAAATTACGAAATTGACATTTTACGAAATATTTTTTAAGTAAAAGTAATGCGGTATTGATTGTAAGGGAGCCTCGCTGAAAATTAAATGTTTTAATCCCGGAAATGCCGGGGAGTTGCTTTGAAAATAACGGTAGTTTAATGTTATAATTAGATTTCAAGATTAGACTCTTTACATGTTTATTATACATAATTATGCATTACTAATTAATATTATACAGCAATTAAAATTACTTTATTTCCTTTTTTAAATTTTCCGATACATTTACAGATCAAACTACTTATTTTTACTTTATTTTCATCCAAGAGATCGCATTAGTAGCATGGGAAATTTTTTTTTTTCGTAAGCATCATGACCCTCTCTCTAAGTCTCAGTTATGCGTTTTCGTGATCATGACGTCTTTCGCACCGTAAAATTGTTGCTTGGTTTACGGTGTACAACGATAATTCCATTTATCATCGACGTTGACAACTCGACGCGGCATCAATGAAGTTTTGGTTTGGATGCAAATAAATGCGTTATCAAAGCTAACTTAAGAATTAATGTCAATTTGTTCTGCTCCGTTTAAAAGATGGCGGTAACAAATGGTAACAAATTACCTTAAAGCTATTTGTCTTCAAATACAAATACTTATTGAAACTCACGCACGCACACACACACACACACACACACACACATATATATATATATATATATAAAGAAGTAATTATTTATTTTAACGCTTTAATGAGGCGAAAAAGAAGATAATTATTTTCCTCGCATCATTTAAGAAGTTGTCCGCTAATAAATTACGCAGATTGTTTGACAAATGACTTTTATAATTGCATGTAATTGTGCATTTATTACGGGACTTTAAAAGCGTTTACTCTTTCAGTATGCATTTTTATATAGGGCTTAAATTTTGATGCCACCTCATTAAGATTGAAAAATCAAGCTTTTAAGAGCCGAAACTTACTTTTTTGCTCGCAATACCAAGTAATTCAGCAACTTTCAAGTTTGAACTCTTAAAAAATTTATAAACACTCAACACTTCTTTCAGTGCCTATTTGTTGTTTATAAAATGTTGATGTAGAAAAGTGTTTTCAGAACACGACTTAGTGATTTCGTGTAAATTACTTTTTTGTGTGCTTATTTTGATCCATGGGGATATTTATGCATAATGATTTGAAAGAACTATGATTTAAAACAATTTTTTTAAAGTTTTTTTTGTTTTTTATTTAAATTTTAGGTTATTTTAAGTATAATTTTTCACTGAAAGAAACGAAGAATTAAAAATAAATATTTATATCACAAAGTTTCATAAATAAATATTTGTATAGCGAAGTATTATAAGAAACGTTTTGTGTAATATAGTAAGAAACTATTAGAAATCGATAAAATAACTTTACAATTCATTTCATTACAGTAAATAATTTAATAAAAATATAACGAGCATCAACAGATATTATGTTTTCGTGAGTATTAAATCAATTTAAAGTATATATCTGACATTAATCGTTGCCATAAAAAGAATATGGGAATTTTCTATAACATATAAATTTTCTCAAAATATAATTATTATTTGAAAGATAAATATTTTAATTTCCTATACATTAAAAATACTTAAATAGACAAAAAGTATTTGTCTTATTCACAAAGTAAAACAAAAGTTATATACAACATAAATTTAAAAAAAAAATGTTTCTATACAAAGTTTTATAAAGAACACATTTTGCAAGCAAGGGGTACAGTGTTTTTCAATAATTATTATTCCTATATTCCATACAAATTTTTTTTGACAGCTGAATATATTTTATTATACATTTCACACAATATAAATTCTATTTTTAGACTTTTTGTCATAAATATAGCATCGATATATAGCAATATTAAAAAAATATAAATATAGCGAGACATATTAAACTCTATATAACAGTCGTATACAGCTGTGGTATAAGTTATTGAAACGAGGTTGTTTTTGCGATATTAATCTTCTCACAATAATATAACATTATTAATTGTCGGATCCGAAATTTTATCTTATCTGGCAACACCATTACCCATAAAATAATTCTAACTTGAATGATAATCTAAAAATTCTAAAATAAAATTACTATTTTAGTGTAGGCTACTGTATTCTTTGTTCCATAGATATACTCTCAATACAGTCCCAGTAAAAAAACTTCTACCGAACAAAAACAATACCAACTTTTGATAACAAAAAGAATAACTCAAACGACTATGCTATAAAAAATAAATTATTTAATTAAATATTATGATAAAAGTAAACGATAAAATATTGTAGAGGACAATAATATTTTATTTTCAGATATTAAAATTAAGGCAAACGATATGTTATTAAATTCAATATGTTTTAAGTTAAGCGTAAATATTGGGAGCATAAAATGAAAATAAAATAAATCTTTACGTACTAATCTCTATTCTTAACACTTAATACTTTTATGAGATGATGGCAATTCAAACTGAAACTATTGTGAATAGGTCGGAAGAAATTAAGTAAAATTAAATAGGCCACGTTCATTGGATATTTTATTTTTATAAGTGTTTCAAGGTCAACATTTTTTATTTTTGGTTGTTTATAAACAAAAGCCATTTTGTGTGGTGGCTATTGACTCTCCAAACACATTGAAAAATTAATAGCAGTTTTATTTTATTCATTGCATTAAATTATTTTTAAATGTGTTTATTTACATCCGTCAAACTGATAATTTATATATTGAGGAGCTTTTGGTTATTTCTGAATATAAACAAATATTTTACAATGATGCTTTCTTTCATCAATATCTTTTGATACTAACATTGCTTAAAATTGATTGTAACTCATTATTTCCATATTTTGTATTCCGTAATTAGATACAAAATATTTAAAAATAGAAAATGATTATTCGATTTAATTTTTCGATAATGCGATGTTATTTAAAGGCTATAAAAGGAAATCAAAATTCAAAAATGAATGTTTAAAATTATAAACTTTTAAAATTATAAACTTTTAAAATTATATAATAGTTAATTTTATCTACAATTATAAGTACTCAAAAAGGAGATTTATATATATAATTCGTGTTTGCAACAGAAAATTAAAGTGAATTACTGAAGAAATATTTAAAAATTCAACATATTTTTGATGATATAAAAAATTCGCTTCAAAATTCATACAAAAAAAAATCATAAATACAATTTACACAATAAGTAAAAGTTCGAAATATTTCAAAACATTTTTTCCCTTAAAGAATGAAAACTTTTTTTTTATTTTGAAACATTTATAACACTTTCTTAACTGAAATGAAACCAGATACAAGTATTTGTACTCTTCATTTTGGTTTCTCCGTTTGGTTTCTTTCTGCATAATCGTACAATCTAAGTAAAATTATTCAAATTTGTTTTATCACTTAAATTCAATCTTCTTCATCACATTCTGTTTTGTTCATGTTATAACAAAAATTTTATAACTACTGAAGAGGGTGGTGAGTAATTTATTCATATTTTTGTATTTCAGTATATCAAAGTTAAGTATAAATTCCGAAACCTCTTTCATGAAAAAATAAGGCAATAAGTTATGTTATTGCCTTATTTTTTTAAAATAAGGCAATATTTAACTTATTGCCTTATTTAATCAAAGTCGGAGAAATTATTTTATCGAAGTCGGAGAAATTTATCGAAGTCGGAGAAAATGCATTGTATTTTAATTTAAATGTCATTGTGATAATATACAACATTTATTAAATGCTACAAGAATGTATATCAAAATGGAAATATATACTTGTTTAGTAACATTAGATGATTTCATATTTTATTCATGCAGAAGAAAAAGAATATACATCTGCATACAAAATAGTTCATTTCCTTCGGATATTGTTATATATATATATATATATATATATATATATATATATATATATATATATATATATAAGATAAAAGATGAATAACTTCTCGTCAACTGTAAACAATAATTGAGATATAAGAAATGCAGGTAGAATCTGTAATAAATTAAACAATATAGCAATTCCACTTGAGGAAATGTTAATAAATTTCTTATTTGAATGGATTTTAAGCGTTAATTACTACATAACTTAACTCAATTTTAGTATTAAAGGTTTGACGTTGCAGAATAATATTTTAAAAGTTTCATTTTTAATTGTATAATTCACTAAAGCACGGACCTGAAGTAGCAGTATAAACGATTTACAATCAATGAATTACATTTGTAATTTGTTTTAATTTATCATATTTTTGGAAGAAAATTAAGCGTATATTTTTAAAATATATAATTATAAAAAAAAATTCATTACTCATAAATAAATGGTGCTTATTAATTTTTATCGATTAGTTTATTAGTAATAGTTGTTACATTTAGTTTCAGACGCCGGTAAAAATGGAAAATAATGGTTAAAATAAAATAATTATATACATATATATATATAGGTGGTAGAAGTTTGAATTTTTAGTAAAAATATAAGCACCTGATTTAAAGGTTTGCATGCATATTTTGTCCATTATTTCAGTAACAATGATAAAACTTAGTAATTAAATGAGAAATAAAACAACTATGAACTTTCAATGTGCAAATTTGATTATAACAACATAAAAGATAATTTTTCTTCCGTTTTGATTCGTGATATTTTCACAGCAAAATATTATCAATTAAATTAAAACATTTGGAAAATGCGAAAGTAAGAATATAAAATAAACACACCTCTAGCATTCTGCGACACTTCTTTCAGCATCTCTTCGTAGTTTATAGTTTTGCTGGTCTCATCAAAATCCTTGTAGAAAGACTTCCTTCCAAGTGCCGTGTAGACAGCCCCGAGCAAGAAATAGCAATCAGAGTTCCCGATGGTGCGGTCCTCGAAGTTATGGAACAAGAGGGCCACCACCTCCCAATTGAACTTTTTCAGTACTTGTAAGAATATTAATCCGATCTGAGAATAAGACCCGTTCATCCTGGTCAACAACCTGTAGTGAGGTTCTTTGAAATCAAAATTATCGTTCTGTCCAGCTGCTGTTAAGATTGGTAACTCCCACACAGCCGAGTAACGTGCAACAGGTGCGAGAACATAAGGACATAAAGGACCCAGAAGGACATCGGCCAGTCCCGAATCGTAGAGTTCGAATGCGTGTAAGGGACCGTAGGTGGAGGAACATTCTGTGTCTCTATGAAGGACCTCTATGTGGCGACCACCCTGCCTTGCTAGCGTCTGCACAGCGTACATGACAGCTGGTACCACTTTGTGCAAAGCGAATGGTAATGTTTCATCCCCTGGAGCCAAGACAGCTAGTCGGATCGGGATGGTATCTATGTCATGTCCTTTGCTGACACAAGTAGACATCAAGAAAGTGCAACATAAAAAGAATAACATCTTCACGAAGAGAAAAGTCATTCTAAGTTTTAAGATTGAAGTTCCTCTCAATGTAAGATTGAGTTGTGTATAGAACATTGATATACGATATGTATCCAACTAACCCGATGTTGTGAAACGGTAAGGGATAACAGTTAATAATCCAAGCGACAATTATGCGTACTATTTTTGCACTATCACAAAATTCTCATTTTTGGTATATATTCCTTTGGAAAGAGTTATTTAAGTATATTGGAAATAGGAATTATACAACGGGAAAAAAATGTGTGTCACAGAGATTGGAAATCTATAGTATAATGTATAATAGAAAGGAAATAAGTGGTGTTGTTTCAGTTCAATTCAGCTTATTCCAAATTGTTCAGTATGATTGCTTATAATTGCCCTTTAAATTACTTTTCATCAAAGTTCACCAAGATGGATTCTACTTAAATTTGAATAGAGTAATTTCATATTCGTCCAAGAAATAACAAACTGATATTTTAATATTTATAATTATTTATACGGTCAAAACTACCTAATTCACAAGAAATTCAGAAACGCATTCATGCTAATACTGAAAGTTCGATATTCCGACTACTTAATGTCTAGTATTATTCGACTAGGCATCTGTCAAAAATGAAAACCAGCTCCTCAGAGTTCGATATGTGATTCTTTGCGAGTTTAGATTCAGTGAAATGTGATAAAACACATTCTTAATATTTTACATTCCTGATACAAAAAAAAATACGTGAAAAGTTTTTATCAGTTAATAAAGTCAATTAAAATCCTTAAATTAACTTCTTTGAAAACATAAAGTAACGCAAAACTAAAAGAGAAATAAAAGCTCATCAAATTTAACCCAATCCGATCAAATCTCTCTTCTATGTTTTCTTTGAATAATCTTCCACACGGAAAAAGAAAAAGCCATTCATCAAAAGGAATTTAAAACTGAAGTATAAACACAACTCCTCAAACAAGCCGCGATCGCGAATTTCGCTCGTCGATATACAACCTGTTGTTTCTGTTTACTCCTAAGCTGTGTGATGAACGGAAGGAATCACGGACATTTCGACTCGGCTGTCAAGCAAAGCTTTCGCACCGAAAAGCGCCATCTGCCGTTGACCGCTTACGGTAGTTTTGTTTCTTGATTCGGAAAGTCTGAAAGCTTCTCGGTCAGTTGAAAATTTTTCTTTCAGTTGATTTTCTTGAAGCGTAAGACCAATTTTTATTTTAAAGCTATTTATATATTTGGAATGTAAATAAAACAAGGCAGAGGAACTTAATTTTTTTTTTCAGTATTTCATTTAACTACAACTTTTCTTCTAGTTATTTTTAAAGGGTCATTCACGCAGTCTTTTACTTATTTCCGAAGTGTTGAAAATCACTCTTTTATAGAACATTTAGGAGAAACTGTCTAGTCGTACAGCGGAAACAATTGTGTGTTTTTAATGCATTGTTATTATTATTTTGATGAGAGATTTTGTTAAAAATGTTATTCACATATTAACGGAATAAAATGTAAACTAAAGATCATCAATTTGGAAATGCACACTTGTTCAAAAAGTACATGTATTCGAAGACAAATGCCATCAATAAGGTAAATTTTTATTACCATTGGGTGTTGCCATCTGTTGAAGGAAACGAAACTAATGAAGCTTCGATTCATATTTGTTGTTTTATGCTTGGTATTCATTTGCGGCTAAATCAAAATTTAAGTGATTCCTCGTCATATTTCACCGTCGATGTGACGTCATTATGCGCCGGAAATTTAGCAAAAATAAACTTTTAGATGCTTCGAATGAAAAAAAAAATGATCAAAAAAAATTATTAGGATGTTCTCATCGACCTAAAAAGTAAAATTTTTGTGTTGCGAAAGGCGCCCTGATCACGAATACGAGTAACTGAGACTTAGACAGCTGTCTAGCGACGATCCAGACTCAAACCAAACCATTTTCCATACGATGAGTACCAAATCTTAGCATTTTTAAGGACCTCTTGAACATCCTTCATATTACGTGCATGCATTTAAAAAAATTACTAATCAAAAATGTAAACAATGCTCTCATTAAAATAATAATAAAAATACTATAAATG
>BMAW01072269.1:0-17793 GCA_019974015.1 Nephila pilipes | reverse complement strand
ATATATATATATATATATATACATACATACACACTCATATATATATACTGCTGTTTGTAGAAAATGCAACACCATGAAAGAATCATCAGAATCAAATGAAATTTAATGCAGAAACGACTTGTACTGATACAAATAAATGATGAAATTTTCAAAACAAAAGAAACAAATTAAGCGTCCGAAATCAGTATTTGGTGCAGCCACCATGCGCTGCAATAAGTGCTGCTATACGACGTGGCATGGAGTCAAACAGATGTTGAATATCTGCTTGAGGAAGAGAATTCCATATCGCTTGTATGCGCAACCAAAGTTCGTCTTTGGAAACTGCAGGACGCGGATCACGAGCGAGACGCCGACCAACCATATCCCACACGTGCTCAATAGGCGACATATCCGGTGAATAAGCAGGCCAAGGAAGAAGTTGCATGCGTTGTGCTGAACAGAAGTCTCGAACAGTCCGCGCAACATGTGGGCGTGCATTATCCTGCTGAAAGATAGCTCCAGGGATGCCTTGAAGGAAAGGAACGACTTCGGGCTGTAGCACTTCACGGACGTACCTGTTGCTATTGAGATTACCCTCAATTCGTATCAAATTGGATCGTCCATGATACGAAATCGCACCCCAGACTATAACTCCGGGTGTTCGACCACTATGTCGTTCAATAATACACTCAGGAAGGCAGCGTTGACCGGCATAACGTCTAACACGAACACGGCCATCATGGGTCCACAAATTGAAGCGTGATTCATCTGAAAAGACAACTTGGTGCCAATCAGCTCGCCTGTCTCTGTGCTCAAGAGCCCACTGCCGACGCAGCCGTCGATGATTCGCCGTGAGGGGAATCCTGTATAAAGGCACCCTTGCACGCAATCCACGGCGCAGCAGACGACGACGAATTGACGAAGCCGACAATTGTACACCTGTAGCAGTAGACCAACGTGCTGCCAGCTGCCTGGAGGAAGCTGTGCGATCATTCACCGCCATGCGGAGCAGGTGTCGATCATCGCTCTCTGACGTCACCTTCTGTCGTCCAGTGCCTGTTTTTCGAGTTGTTCGGTGCTCGTCGGTCCACTGCTTCCAAACTCGCATCACTGTGGAACTGTTCCGCTGCATACGAGCTGCTATTGCGCGATAGGAAAATCCTCCTTCTCGAAGGCCGATTATCCTCCCTCGTTCAAACTCCGTAAGTTGCTTGAATTTCTTATTCTTCCGTCGTGGAGGCATACTCAGGTCTCACTAAACGTTTGCCACTAACAAATAATCATAGACTTTTTTCAACGTCCCGCTACAGCACTTTATTTATACGCTTTCAACATCAATTCAGAGGGCGCTGCGCGCGCCGCGCACGCGCGATGGCTCTGAAACTTTATTAATTTGCATAATATCCTATAATTGACATTTGCTGCGAATTTCATTTGATTCTGATGATTCCTTCATGGTGTTGCATTTTCTACAAACAGCAGTTTACATACACACACACACATATATATATACATACATACACACACCACACACATATATATATATAAATATGTGTGCAACATACTATTTTTTCTCACAATATATTCCATAAATATCGAATTTTTGTTCCAAAGCCATTCAATAGAACCTAATAATAATTTTAAGAGTATTGCGTTAAGAAACATACAATCACAGAAGTTGCCCGAATAATAATAAGAGAAGCTGCCGTAAAAGCAGACGATAAAACACAATAACGAGCAGTTTCCTATGTTAAGTGCTTTCAGTGAGAGTGATCTTTTTTTTTTTTTTTTTTTCTGGCGTTAAACTCAATAAAATTCTTCCAATTGAATCCTTTTCACTTTAACGCAGCCATTTCCAAACTAATGACCTATTCCATTCATTGCTACTTCTGCCAGATGTTTCACATTGTGCGCAGCGATTTGAGCATTTATTAAGAGTTGCCCGTCATCCGGGCTATCCAATGGCGTCTAATATGGGACGTATTTTGACGGGAACAAACAGATAAAGAGAGCAACTTTTTTCGGTATTGTTGCGTTAACTTCGTAAAAGCATTTTTCTTTTAAAATAAAGTTCTGTAGAGCAATGAATTTAATTAATATTCGATCTAATTTAAATTTTGGAGTAGTAAAATATTAAATATATATTAAAAGGACACAATAACCTAAAATGACTAAACATCCAAAAAAAAATCGATTTATTTTAACTGTATGATTTTCTTAGATATATGTACAAAATTTCATAACTTCAGCTTCATTATTTAGCACGTTATTTAAATTTTCTTTAATAATTAGTTAAATTATTCATTGATATTTAGAAATTTAAACTGCTTTTTCTCAGCTTTTTGTTTTTGACGACAGTGATGTTCTTTGAATGGTAAGGTATTTCTTATTAATCAATAAAAAGTTTTGAAATTTTTTTTCTGTTTGCTTAGCATAATATGTCTGATTATTCTGTGAAGATTATAAAAATTTAAATAAATTATTGTAAAAAAAAATCACAAAATTAAATATAGCTGTTTTCTTACTGTTTTTCGTAGTGTCCGATAGAAAAGAATTTGTGAAGCTGTATGAACAGTACTACTGCAACTAAAATCCTCTACCAAATTATGAGAAACACATTTAAGCAGAGAGAATAAAAAACTCGAAATTGCTTTAAAATTTGTAGAAATATTAAGAATTTCAAAATATTAAACTACTTTGAGAAAAGTTAGAATTTCAATTAATTGTTTGTTTCAAAAAGAAGATTTCCCCCCTTGAAATGCTTATTTTATATGTGTTCAAATGTGAAGAATAAAAAATTTCTCTTGCAAATATGGAATTAAAAAAGTTGCTTACGGGGTTCTGAATCCGCAAAAATATTTTTTTAACGAATCAAAATTGAGTTATTAATTATTCTGTATGCAAATATGAATGAGTCCTTTTCATTTTAAATGACTAACAATAGAATTTATTTCAGCCTTTTTAAAAACAATTATGAGTCTGAATATTTTTAGCATTTAAGATTATTTGAAGTGTTTTCCCTCTTATTACAGCCTCCATCTTAACGTGATTTGTGGAAGAAAACACCCACAACCATAAAAATTTGCGCATCAAGAAGTAAGAGTGGGATTGTTACGAAACTTGACATGGAGGTATATGGTAGGCAGATATGTAAGGGAGTAGAAAAGGAGCGTGATTTCGCGTTCCGTAAGGCCATCAGAAGGCGTTGAATTTCGTTCTCCTTGGATTATCAAACAGGCAAGCAAAGCTTATTGGCGTGTATTTAATCTGTTGCAGAGGGACGCTTTTTAACTAGAAATACCATTGCGTCGCCATCGGAGACAATATGAGCAGCTGTCAGAGTTCGAGAGTGGAAGAATCATAGGGATGATGGAAACCGGGTTGCCAGCTCGGCGAGTAGCTCGCCACCTAGGTCGTTCTGACTTTATTGTGAGAAAATGTTGTGACCAGTGGATAAGAGAGAAGTCTATTACACGGTGACCAAGCTCAGGACGCCCTCTACTGACCAATAGTCGAGAAGACCGTCACATCGTACGACACACACGCATAGCATCAACTGTCTCATTGTCCACCATCCATACACTGGCAGTTTACTACGGGTCTCTGTGTCCGTCCGTGCGATCGTAAGGCACCTGGCTGAAGGACTGTTGCTATCGCTGCGCCAATTGCATGTACTGCCATTGACACCAACTCATCGTCACCTCCGTTTGGAGTGGTGTCGCGCTCGAAGGGATTGGACTGCAATCGAATGGAATCAGGTCGTCTTTAGAGACGAACCTAGATTCAATTTGGATAGTGACGACAATCGTGAACGTGTGTGGAGACCCGGGGGTGAACGTCTCAATCCTAAGTTCGTTGTACAGTTCCACACACCACTCCTACAACCGGTGTGATGGTATGGGGAGCCATCACATACGGTCACCCCTAATATTGATCCATGGCACCATGAAAACCAAGAGAACGTAAATGACATTCTTCAGCCACATGTGTTGCCACTCATGACACGGCTCCCAGGAGCCATTTTTTAACAGGATAATGCATGCCCACGCACAGAAGGGTTTCACAGGACTCTGCCTCCGCTACATTTTCACCCTTCCCTGGCCTTCTCGATCTCCAGACGTGTCACCGACCGAGAATATCTGGGATGATTTAGGACGATAAGTTGGACAACCCATGAGTTTGGTCGAATTAAAGACGCGTTTACAGAAACTATGGAATGAAATATTTCAGGGTATCATACGAGACTTGTATGACTCAATGCCCAACCATATCACATCATGCATTCATGCTAGAGGTGGCTCAACAGGGTGCCGAAACCTCTATTCATTTGTAATTTTTCCTTCAACAAATGATCATTTTGCTTTAATTTTGTAATCACATACTGACATCAAAGTTGTAGTTATGTATGTAAAATTTCGTTTTATTCTGATAATTCTATCTTGGTGAGCCAATTTTTATGCAAATGGGTGAATTTCCTTTGATAGTGTGCAGTAAACTAAAATATGGGTACGGCTCTCCAAACAGAAGGCTATTATAAATTTTCTTATTACTGATAACAAAACAAGAACAGGTACGTTAGATACATGAATATTTTCTAAAGATCACCAGTCTACACTAAAGTGACCATTCGTACTGATATTTAGTCTCTTTTCTTCTCGACTAATCGTAAAATGTAATCAGTACACAAGTATGTACAGGTTTACAAAAAAATATGCAGGTATGGGAAGACAAAAACAAGTTAGTTTATCACTGTGTCAAACATTAGATTTTTGAAAAATCAATTTTTCATCGACTTTCATGGAATGTTATGAAAACATCTAACAAAATGAATAGTTACCAAAATATATTTATTTTTTCAGTAATATATAGGAAACAAAAAAAAAATTTAAAAAAATTTAAAAAGTGTAAGTGAGATTTTGCAGTACCAAACATGTTTCGGAGGGATTTTCTTTATTCCATATGTTTTATCAATATCTCATTTCTATTTCCACTTTGTTTTAGCCACAACAAACATTCAACAAAAAGTACAATTATAATAAATTTTTTATAAGTTTTAATTAAGGAGAACACGCCCCATTTTTTTTCTTTTATTAGTGTACCTAGATCTTCAATTTTTGAAAAATGGCCACCTTAATCTAACGTAATTGAGATTTTAAACTCCCTCACATTATGTAATTTTTTTAAATTTAGCTGCTAAAAAGTAACGGACGCTTGACTGATTTTATACATGTATTCAATATATTTGACTCAACAGACCAAGTAGACCAAAGCCTTCTTTCGAAAATTCCTTTTAGATAACCTGCCTAGTCTTTTTACCAGTTCCCTTCCTCTTTTCCGACTAATAAAGGGCTTTGCAACAAAAATCTTCTTTACTGGATTTTTCATCCATTTCACAATATGAGATGCCCAGTTCATTCGTTTCGCTTTAAAACATTTAATGATATCAGGCTCATTAAGAATTCTATAAATTTCAGAATCAAAGCGTCTTTGCTAAAGGCCATTTTCTCTGATGCCACCGAAAATCCTTATGAGAACCTTTCTCTAAAAACTGCAATTTTTAATTCTCTATTTTTAGTTAAGAGACCAAGTTTCTGAGCCGTACATTAGGAACGACGTAATGAGAGTTTTCTAAATAAGAAGCTTTTCTGGAGGGAAAACGGGACTTCAGTAAATAACAGAGTTCAAAGAACATTTTCTTGGCATACATGTATTACTTCTGAGTATTTGATAAATAAAATGTTATAGGAAATTGAACTTTAGAATTTTTACAAAGAGCTACGCTACAGAGAAAAAAAATATTTGTATTTGCGTTTTTCTCAAAATGGGATTTATTAGGATTCTGGCATATTTTCCTTAAAATCTTCTTCATCCATATAGGAGATATTTATCTAAATATAGAACGAGATTATTTATTATAAAAGTAAACATAATATTTTTCTTATAATTACTCACAAATTTTTGGTATTGCCTGATATTTGAATAACAATTGAGGAATATTTGAATGGTAAAGTTAATTTTTTAAAGATAAATATGAATGAATTCAAACTATAAAAATGTAATTATGTTCAGTGTGTAACGATAAGAAGCTTATACTTCCCTTCAATTGTCCTTATGGACATTTATATGATTTTTGTAAAGTCTAACAACTTACTTTAGAAATTTTGCAAAGTACAGTTATACAATAAAAACAGAGCGGGATGGAAGATTAATGGAGGCGGAATGATAGGAGATTGATGGAAGGCTGGAGGAAGAGTAGTTATAGACAGGGATTACATTATTGTTACGAACAGTCTATGACGCTTCCGGTTCATGTATGGGAAGAGAAACATTTACTGAGATTTCGTCAGTCAGCCAAGGAAAGCTTAAATAATTATTTCTTAATATTGGCGATGAATTTGGCTATCCCTTTGGCGGCTTTTGAGATAAAATGAAGATTCCAGAAAATGCCAGAATCTTGGAGATTTCTTGATGAGGGAGAAAGTTTCAGACTTTCCTGAATTTTCCCTGTGTCGTCACACCTAGCCGAAATAGCTACACATACGGAGAGATGGGAAAAGTTGGAAATTGGTCGAGCTGATCTGCCACTAAGCAGCCCGAATTCGTCAGGGGACTGCTGGAAACTGTCGGAGTCTGTACGAAGTATTACTCCAGTGATTTGTCCGTAGTGCGAACAAGTAAGCTGGTGAGCTGAACATTATTGAGTGCTGTGGTTGTCATGACAAGGGCTGTTTTTATTCCTGTTTTGTCGCCAATCTGTATAAGTTGTGCTATCTGTGTTCGTGTTGTCCTGAATATTTGTGAATAAAGCGTCACTTTCCAATATCTCCATGTCTGACTGCTTACACTCGTATAAACCCAAACAAAAATAATCCTTACACTATTGATGAGATTGATTCGATTCCGACTCGGATCCACCTGTAATAGTTGTCAGTTAAGTAAATATTTTAATATTCGTTTGTGGAGGAGTGTAAGGATTGTTCTTAAGACATATAATGAATATTGTTTTATTAAATTTTCTGTTAAAGCTTTATTCGTCTATTTATTTGAGGCTTAACTAAATTTTAGTTATTAGTGATATTTATTAATGATGGAACAAGTTAACTTAAGTAGTGAATTAACAAAGAGTTGTGTTACAGGCGTAATGAGTGTTATACTTATGAGTACTGTAACTTCTCGAAGTGTTAAATGTACCTGAATGTTATGCAAAATGTACTTGAAGGTGAGAACACGACATACAGTTTTAAATAAAACTGTTGGTTATAAATGATTATTTATGTATATAAATGTGAATTTCTTTACATAAGCAGATGTTTAAGTATATTGATATCTCAATGCTGAAATATGATTTCCATTGCTTTTCAATTGAAAAATTGAGGGTTATTTAAATTAGACATACAAAAAGCTCATTTTTCTTTGTCAAAGATTCCCTAGAACGCACAATCATTAACAATATTTATAATTTTATAGTTAATTTATTATTATTTTTTTGGTTTACATCTCTGCCATTCATTTACAATTTTTTCAAGCCTAGTTTTGTCCTTTTGCATATTTTGTGGTTTATCTTTTGATTTTTTTTCCTCGTTTCCTTTCAATTAGATTCATTTTCTTATTAGTTTGGTAATATAATTTTCTGTTTGTCCAACTTTTTTTTCTTAAAAAAAAAATGTGTTTATTTTTCTTCTATTATCTTACACATCCATATGCAGATAATCTTGTTATTTTAATGAACTATATTTTAGTTCATAATTCTTAAGTATTTTCAAATATCTTATTATTCTAATTTATATATATATATATATATATATATATATATATTACGGCTGAACTTTGAAATGACACTATGAATGAAAACTGTTTTATAAGAAACATCTGCCATCTATCCTGCTAATATCTTTTATTTCACCTGCCACCATCTCACACGAACTTACTTTTTAACGCGCTATGGTTAAAGGTGCGTTTTCAATTTCTTTTTTTTTTTTCATTGACGACCGTTTCCTAACATTCTCGTTAATCCTCACCTGACCATGGAACATAAATATCCTCATTTGTTTTTCTTTGCAGGAAACTTCCGTAGTAACTGTATTCGATTCCTGCTGAGCAGTCATCAGAAGGAATTATCTAATTTTAGTCAAGCAAAGTTCCGTAATGCGTGAACACGAGTATCTAGGAGCATAAATGCTGTTAGTAAATTTTTGAAATGTGTGAACCGCTGATGCAGAGAGAGGAAAGAACACAAAATAAATAGTTTAAGAGAGGTTTTTTTTTGGGGGGGGGAGGAGGCTGAACAAAAAAAAAACGCGCTGGAAATTAGTTTTGTAAATTTGTATGTCGCGTTGTAACATTTAGTAACTTCTTGTAACAATCCTTATTAATCACAAAGAATATACGGTAGTAAAAAATAAAGCAATTATGTATACAGATAACTTATGAAGTCCGAATGGAATTTTTTTTTTTTTATTATTATTTTGATATACAATCAGAAAAGTAAAAATGTTATTATGAAAATGTGATGAAGGTGTATTTGTTATAATTATGTAAAAGGTATTTAGATCTCTCCCCTATTATAATCAGTAAATAATTCCTTCAGCTTTGATGCCTTGTAATTGTTTGGAACTGATATTAGCAGTTAGGAAACCAAAAAATACCAAAGTTAAATGACACTGATAAGTGTTATAAAAATTAATAATTTGTTAATTAATTTAATGTTAGGAAATAACTAATTTGTTGATTAGTTTAAAGTTACAGATATATATATATATAAATAGATTATTTTTAAAAAGTTCTTTTTCTTTTTTAAGAACGAATATGCAGAAACCATAGTTCAGTTGACATCTGTTAAACATTTTCAGGTTATAAGATATCCTGAAATTGAAATAGGAGAACATAAATGGATATTCGGTAAAAAAAAAAAAAAATTCAAGTTCAGGACTGTATATTGGGGTTAAGCCAGTTTTTTGGCTTACCAAAATTTCCCCATTTCTTTACCCGGTAAATGTATGGATTTTTCCAAGAATCCAAAGAAAAAACATGTACATAAATGAAAATCAATACATAATCTGGTAAAATGATACAAAAAAAGGATTCTCGTACGAATACAAAAATAGTGATACCAGCTTAAAAGCCCAAATGTTGAAAACAGCCATACCACAGGAAAAAGAAGGAATGTAAAGGTAAAAATTGGTAATTCACTTAATAGAATCTACAAATAAATTCCAGTTTATTGAAAATGGGGTTTGTTAAAAGAGAAAGGCAACATTATTTAAAGTACTCTAGCACTTTCCCTATCATATATAATAGAAAACATGTGTGTTTATGTAAAATGAGTATTAATATGCATGACATAAAGTTAAAAAAGCATAAAGGTTATTTCAAATTGTAATGGGTCAAGAAAGGAAGCTGAATTTATCAAACCACTTTTAAAGTATCACTTTGTTTTTAAAAATTGCCATTTAATCAGTTATTCCTGAAGAAAAAAACAACTTGAGAAATATGAAACATTTAATTAATGGAAAATTTTAATTATTCTATTGCGAGTTCAGCAGAGTTAGGAAATGACAATGATTAGGACAAGCTTCCTTCTGAATGACTAACTTAAATTTTAGAAATTATAACTCCCGGTTACCGGCCATTTTAATTTCGTGGACTTAATATTAATCCTATGGATTCGAATTCAAGAAGTAGACTGTACTGTATTTGTTCTAACTCGTTCTTAAAAGACTTTCGGTGGAAAAAAAAAGAACTTAAGAGACCGTGAAGAGTGGAATAGAGAATGAGAAAATGTTTTGTACTGAAAAATGTTTACACCAGAAAAGCATGAAAAAGTAAAGTTACTAGTGACAAAAATTCCGCCCCCAGTTTTATTTTATTTATCTGCCACAAACAGCTGCTCGGGGCATTAGCCCACACCCCTGCTCTTTTCTCCATCGCAAACGTAAGTAAGAAAACTGCGACTTTTGACCTTTTGCTCTTTGTAGTTTAAATGCTTTTTTACAAGTCAGCAGCAGTCAAACTTTTCAAGAAAGATAGCGACTGATTTATATTTCCCCCAACAAGCCTACTTCTTTCCCAAGGTATAGAATTATTTTTTAAAGAAATTATATAATATGAGTAGTTATTTATAGCCATATTTTTTATAATTAAGAAAATATATGTAAGGAATTTACAACAGGTGTTCTTTAATCGGACACATTACGGACCACTGCCGTGTCGGGTAAGTAACTTTTCCAGGCAATCGAATGTGTTTACGAACATTCTGAACCTATAAAACCAATACAAATATCCAACGGACCCGCCTTGTAACCAAGGCTGATGCACGTCAAATCTATCAAGGCTCAAAATCCTCGAGGATGTTCGGAGAGATATTAAGTTGTAAGAGGGATTAAGGAAGGCCTACTCCACTGGAAGTTTGTTTAAGAAAAAAAAATGTTTTTTTCCCCTTTAATGGGCTAATAACTTTTTTTCCATCTTCACTGAAAATGTCTGAGATTATCTGAAAAAAATATTTTTGGAAAACGAGAAATTGCTCATATCCTTCAAAATTCTCTTTTTTTTTTGTTGCTTAATTTGAAACTTATTGTGGTATAGTACGAAATCTTATAATACGTAATTTCAGAATCTGATATTAATGTTAAACATTTCTTTTTTGATTGAAATCTATTTCGATTTCGAATTCTTTTCTTTGAGTCCTTTTAACGAAGACATCCGTTAAATATAGATATTTTATACAAACTCTGATATTGAATAAATTACTTAAAATATAAATATTTAGATATTGTTTGAATGAAAGACTTATAACTTCAGGCATTTCATTGAGAAACAAACTTTATAATAAAAACATCCGCTAAAGTCAACTCACCTTGTATGATATACAAGGAAAGGCTAAAAAACCCATTTTAATGTTATAAAAACCTTTTATTTTCTTATTTTTCACAATTTTAATCCCTAAACTCCATGCGAATTTTTTCATTGGACATAGCAGTGTAGGAAGTCATTTTTTTGAAAGCACGTTCTTGGTGTCTGTCGCTTTTTCTCTTTTTCATCTTGAAGTGTCTCAAATCTCGATCCTTTGGGTGCTGATTTCACCATAGGGAATAGAAAAAAAAGACACTCAAGGTAAGGTAGAATGAATAGAGTGGATTTCAAACGCAGGAATCTAATGCTTGCACAAAAATGTCTTGGCAGACAATGCAAGATGGACCGGCGCGTTGTCTTGATGCACAATCCATGGTTATTTTTCACAATTCGCGCAAAGTCTACCGAAGAGTCTTTGTCGATTCATGGTTTCAGCAACTGTGAGAATACTTAACCTACGGTTTTATTGGATCAAAACTATAATTTTTTCAATGCTCTTTTAAGTTGTTCACGTGGTAGGTCATTTTAAATATGGGCCATCTTCAATTCCTTCTGGTTTCTCTGTGGTCCGTTTAAACCACTCAAAAATTTTAGTGCGCGTTAAAAAAAAACAATTTTCACTGTACACTTCTTTCAACAAAAAATGAGTTTGTGAAAGATTTTCTGAATTTCGGAAAGTACTTCACATAAGCATGTTAAAACATTCAAAGTTCTTCCGAAGGGCTGCAGGTGCAAGGTTCGATACCATTGAAGACCTCTGCCCAAATACTAAAGGGTCCCCAGTTGATTCTGGGAAGAGATGTCATGGGACTTGACTGCGTGATATTTGATCTAAGCATGCGTATTGTTTATCTGTTGATTAATCTGTCTGGTGATATTTTAACCACACCTTTTATATAATATTAATTTTTAGAAGAAGACAGAGTTTAACGATAAAAAAAATATTGTACAAAGGTCCAATTGATTAAAATGTGTAGGACCTAGTGAAAAGTTCAAATGTTTTTTTAGCTTCTATTGCTAATTCGGGTATTAGTCAATTTAAGATCCTAACGAAGCACCAATTCCCATAAATAGAAATTTGTTTCTTTTTCTTTGCAGATTGTTCTTAAGGCAGGTAATTTAACTGAAATTATTTGACGGAGCTTCCAAACTGTCAAAAAAACTTTTAGCTTAAAGTCTAGGTTTTTTAGTTACCCTAGACAAACTTCGAACTTTTTACTAAAGCAAGTCAAACAAATTATTAATTTTTTAACTGCCTTAATATTCTACTTTTTACAAAAATTCAAATAGAATGTGTGTTTAAAACGTCAGAAAGAAAATACATGTTATCTGAACTGATTACTTTCTCAGTAGAACGTATTTTTTCCAATTTGAGAATATTTACATGAGTACTAAAAATATTTCTGCTTACATTGTCACGAAAAAGACATGGACCAGACTGCATAAAGACATTCTTTCGGAATATGTGTCTAGACAGTATTGTCTCAATTTTTCACTTCAATATAGCACCGATAACAAAAAACTCTTATCATACAAAACTGTTGTCTAGAACTTATCATAAGCTAATTTAAGACGAGCCTAATACCTGACGCAATAAATACAGTATTGACTTTCATTCCAATAAATTACACGTACTCACGCGAAACAAAGGAAATATCATTACTTTTTTTTATATTCCAGATGTTTCCAATCAAACAAAGTAGTTTCCTGATAATTTATTTTACTATCAACAATAAAAGTTTAAGACTTGATATAACATTCATCATCAGGGAAGACCTGTTATAATACTTAAAATCTTAAGTAACAGGTCAATTGAAAAGTCCCCGGCCTGATACATAGATGGCGCTACTAGAATTAAATTCATATGCTTTTTAGTTAGCCCTAACCCTCAAAAGATGCGTGTATAAATTTGACAGGTGTCGGATCATTAGTTTGTGAATTATAGCATTTTTAGTGAAGCAACTTTTGTTATTGTGAAAAAAATGGATAAAAAGGAATTTAGCGTGTTGATAAAATATTGCTTTTTGAAGGGAAAAAATACAGTTGAACCAAAAACTTGGCTTGATGCCGAGTTTCTGGACACTGCCCCAGGAAAATAAACCATCAAGGATTGGTATGCTAAGTTTAGACGTGGTGAAATGAGCACCGAAGACGGTGGATGCAGTGGACGCCCAAAAGAGGTTGTTACCGACGAAAATATTAAAAAATCCACAAAATGATTTTGAATGACCGTAAATTGAAATTGAAAGAAATAGCAGACACTCTAAAGATATCAACTGAACGTGTACATCATATCATTCGCGAATATTTGGGTATGAGAAAACTCTGTGCAAAGTGGGTGCCGCGAAAGCTCACTTTTGACCCAAAACAACGACGAGTTGATGATTCGGAGCAGTGTTTGAAGATGATCGAGCGTAATACACCCGAGTTTTTGCGTCGATATGTGACAATGGATGAAACATTATTTCACTACGAAGTCCAATCGACAGTCATCCGAGTGGACTGCACACGATGAACCCGCTCCTAAGCGTGGGAAAACGCAACAGTCGGCCGGCAAGCTTATGGCGTCTGTATTTTGGGATGCGCATGTAATAATTTTCATTGACTACCTTGAAAAAGGAAGGACCCTCAACAGCGACTATTACATAGCGTTATTGGACCGTTTGAAGACGAAATCGCCGAAAAACGGCCGCATTTGAAGAAAAAGAAAGTGCTGCTTCACCAAGACAATGCACCGTGTCACAAGTCAGTGAAAACGATGGCAAAAATGCATGAATTGGGCTTCGAATAGCTTCCTCATCCACCGTATTCTCCAAATCTGGTCTCCAACGACTGTTTCCTGTTCTCAGATCTCAAAAGAATGCTCGCTGGGAAGAAATTTTCGTCGAATGAAGAGGTGATCGCCGAAACTGAGACCTATTTTGAAGCAAAGGACAATTCGTACTTCAAAAATGGTATCGAAAAGTTGGAGGGTTGCTATAATTAGTGTATCACCCTTGAAGGGAATTATGTTGAATAAAAAAAACTAATTTTGCCAAAAAAACATGTTTTACTATGGTAGGCCGGGAACTTTTCAATTGACCTGTTAATACACACGTCGTATTAAATTCCTATCATTAAAGAAAGTACGTATTTTATATATTCATTATTGCAAGCTTTATATAACTTTTCTATGTTCATACATACTCAGGGTGTTTCGAAACACACGGGCAAAAATTTAAGGGGTGATAGGAAACATCTAAACAAACAGTTTTCACCATAAAATGAATAGCAAGCGGTGAAACGCTATGGTATAAAGCCTGTTGCAACTTTAAATATATTATCTTCATTTTTTTCCCTTCACATTTTTGGTTTCTTAAAAAAAAATTCAGTTATTATATCTTGATGATATTTTTGGTTTTTGTCAATTTATTTAAATTTACTTTTTTCGAATTTATAGTTTTTTTTTGTAGTTAAATTTGTTTTTCATATAATCCTTCATTTTTCATCTTGTAACTTTTATCTTTCTGTTTTTGGCTTGTTTTTCTTTGTATTATATTTTTTAAGTTTAAAAATATTGTTCGGAGAAGGATTTCTGGGCTTATCTTACTAGCAAGTCCATTAATAGTGCTAAAAAACATAAAAAAAAAACCCCTTTATTCCAGAGCGATATCGATTAAAGAAAATCTGTGAACCGAAGAATTAAATACCAGCCACACAATATATCCTGGGTTCTTGTGCCAATAAATTCGATCCTCTTTCCATGAGCCAAGCAAATCCCATAACTTTTGTGCAGATATCAGGTGTTTTCAATAGAACAAGGTAGTTTCTCCGCTTGCGGCGTTCACAATAAAAGCCCGAACAGGAGGAGAGTGTAGTATTTGGTGTTGTGTTAGACTCTCCTCCCCCACGTCTTTGTCGAAGCAAGAACTCTACTCTTTCACGTATCACCATGAGTGGATAAAGGAAGAGCGTTGCCAAGGCAACCCATCCAAAGTGTTTATTAACCTTGTATGTATGACAGGCGCGAACAACACGAACATTGTGAAAAGGACGTGATCGCGGGAGCAGGGAAGGTTTGTCATGCCACATAGTGAATATAAAGTGTGTGTTGAGGTGTTCAGGAAGATTATTATTCAAATCGTTTGGATTCCGAGTTCACGGAATGTGAGAGCTTGGCTTCTTCGCTTAGATAAGGAACCCAAGATGTCAGAAAGTGAATTGAAGATACGTCTTCTTCGAAGGAACTTCCATGTGATGAAATTTCCTTTAGAAATGCCGCTGGTTCGATCGAATTGCGTGATTTATGTTAATTTATTATAAGAACTTATCTCTATGTGTAACAAAATATTGTTGCTTATTTATAAAGAATTTTTCTCCCAAAGTCCTAGACCTTCTTTGTCTACCTTAAGAGTTGATATCTGAAATATCTCATTTTTACTTATTATTAATCTCATTTCACTTATTTCATTATCATTTTCTCTCAGCTTGGTGCATGAAATATAGAACTGCACATTATTTCACGTAATAGGATAAGTAAAGTATTGCGTGTTTGGAGCCTATTCTGTCATTATTGTAATTTTGTCACTTCTGGTAATTTTTTTTTATCTTACAACTATTTTGAAGCAACTTGAGTGATTTAAATTTGAAGCTTTTAATATCATAAAAAGTGTTACGTTAGTGAAACATAATTCAGAACTAAAACATATTGGAATATAAGCCGAAATTGATTTAGTTCAAAATAGATAAAAATAATAAGATAATGTAGTATATTAAAAAGTAATAGACTATATGAACACATTTTCTGAAAATTGTAGAATAAAGGAGCATATATTCTGAAAATAATAATATTTTGGAACATATAATCTGGAAGCAATTGAATATTGGAACCTATTACCGGACAGGAACTCTGGAACTAATTCGCTGTTATTTAAGAGTAACCGATTGGTACAACTCTAATTAAATACGTACTTTGCTATAACTGTTCCGATAATGATTGGGAAATTTATCGACTTGAATATTTGTGAGAAGTTGAGGATGAGACACACGAGAGAGGAGGTAAATTTCCGCGATATATTTTCATGAATCAAATCTACGATCCTCCAGCCTTAAAAATCTTTATTCTTTCTAGAGTCTACAGGGCTTCTTTTTGGTGATTCCGATCAGTGAACATTTCTTTAAGATAGGATGGAGCGTTCTAAACACCAAATTAAAGAAGTATCAATTACAACTACTTGTAATAAATTTTTTGAAATAGGATATTCAGCCATAATTGAATGAACACTTTTTAAACATTGAAAGTTCAGTGAAAATCTTCTTTCGTTTTCTTTCATATCAACTTAAGGGAACTCGGTACAACTCATATGACCAAAGAGTCAATTTTTTGAGTTTTTAATTAATATTCTTAGAATAATTATCTTACGATTTCGATACCTTACTTTTGTACGTATAAGATATAGAAGTTGGATATATTGCAATTGAAAAATTTCAACAAACAAATTTTGGGAATTGTGAATGCCAATTAGAGATGCCAAATAATTTCATGCTATTTTTTATCTGTAACTTTTCGAAAATTAATGATGGATTGTTTCAATCATAACTGTTAAGTTTTTGCGTCCTTTTTAGTGATTACACACACACACACACACACACATTGTGTGTGTGTAAACATTAAATTTTTTTTGTGCTCAATATAATATCAAAATGTTATTTTTGCATGAAAATATTGATAAATGAGAACACAAGTAAGGAAATTAGTAATTTTAAACAGAATTAGCTCGATAAATACACAACAAGCAAAGCACGAGTTATCAACAAATAGCTTGTAATTAAAATTGTAATTACTAAAAAGAACGCTAAAACATAACAACCGTGATTAAAACAATACATAATTAATTTTTGAAAAGTCACAGATAAAAAAAAATAGCAAGAAATTAAAGAATAACAAATAAATATTTTCTTTTTTAAAAAAAGTAAGAAATGAAACAAAATAAAAAATAAGAACAATTTAAAAACTAAATAAAAATAATAATAGATAAAAGATATAAATAAAAAAAATAAAATAAAAATAAATTTAAAAATAAAATTAAAAACAAATAAGCAAAAAAATTAAAACAAAAATAAAACAAAAAAAAATATTTAAATTAGGGAAAAAATTTAAATTTAATCAAAATAAAAAATAGTCTTAAATTATTAAATTATCAAAAATTTTACCCTCGAAAAAAATACAAAATAAGAATAATTATAAGTAACCGATGTTATAGTTTTTATATTTTAAGTTTCTCTTTAAAAAATTAATTGGATAATCAGCTTTAGCACTCGTAAAAAATAAATCATTTTAATTATTTTAAATATTAAATGCCATATTGACTAATTTGATATACCCATGTAAAATATTTTATAAAATGTTTTTATAACATTAAAAACTTAAATAGTTATCAAACAAAAAAAAACTTTATTAATCGAGAAACAATAATTATCTTTCTTGTCATATTTGTTACTAATAATCATATTATTCGCAATTTTTAAATTAACACCCACACACATAAACATTTTCTTTTATTTTTCTTGAAAAATTCAGTTTAATACTTTAAAAGAAGAATAAAAATGTAATTATTTTTAAGGATGTAGATAAAAGTTAAAACGTTCTTTTGCACGTCGTGTTTTTCAATACATCAATGCATTTTAATATTATTACCTCTTTCCCAAACATTTTCGAATGACTTCTGTATTTTTTCTGCGTGTTATATATATAATAAATGTAACTTTTAGGGATCCATTTTGCAACCTAATGATTACTTATTTTTAAAAAAATTAAAATTTCGGTGATATCCGAGTTTTTGTGTCGAATTTTAGTATGCCTATCAACGTTTTCTTCTCCAGAACTAAATATATTTTTGTAAAATCGATCCTCAAACTTGTTTAAAATATCCTTGAGAATATCGCATAAAATTCCATTTGAACTCTTCATAAATAGAAGAGAGA
>BMAW01072265.1:0-10338 GCA_019974015.1 Nephila pilipes | reverse complement strand
ATATATATATATATATATATATATATATATATATATAACTAGAAAATATTGAGATTATGTTTTTTATGAAAGATTATATTTCAACAAATTGATGTCAGTCTTGATGAAAGTAACAGATATGAAACATTTAAGACTTAATAGTGTAAAGCTGTTATAAGAATGCATTTTTTTGAAACATTATTATTTCTTTTTCTTTAAGTTTCCTATTTTAAAACAAATCTAGCTCCCCAAATATGTGAGGGGGAATATTTATTTATTTCTACTGAGTGTTATATTATTCCTATTTTAACTACCAAAAGTTTCCGAAAAAACGCAATAAACGTAAATAAAAAAATATATTTTTTCATTACCGATATTCTATACATCATATTTGCATTATTATTTAACACAAGTTTCTAATGTTACAAACTGAAAGCACTGCGAATTATTTTACTTAATAAATTCAAAGTGCTTACTAAATATCTAACTAAATTGTAAAAATTTGTAAGAAAAAGAAATCAGAGTTGTCATAGAATTCGAGGCTTAATTAAAAATATACTTACATGGCCTTTAGCTGAAGTAATACCTCCATAATCATGACTGTTTAATTTTTACCTAATTTTCACAGTTTTTTTGTTTAACCTGAAAATTACATGCAACCTCTATAGAATACATCTTTCACTCTTTGACACAATATCTATCCCTTTGTAAATATTTTCCTCAAAATGTGACGATTAGACCAGCAAATTCATCGGAGAAAAATTCAGGTGGTTGTTGTAGACACCTGGTTTAAATGGTATTTTTCGTCTCTTCGTCCGAACAAAAGTAAAATCCTGTAAGATTCTCTTTAGTCTTTGGGTAGAAGAGAAAGTCTTTATGTTCAAGGTCGGGTGCAATGATACCTCGCAGCTTCAACCTCATATCCATATGGGTAACCATCTTCACTTTTCAGCACACCAACGACATCCGGGAACAAAGAAAAGAAATGCACTAAATAAAAAATATAATGCATATACATCAACATAATATACATTATATCATGCAGATACATGGCCAAGAAAAGTGATGCCTCCATGACCATAATCTTTTTCACAAAGATTATGGCTATGGAGGCATCACTTTTCAATCAAACCTTGAACGCGTTCAAAAACTCAGCGCTTAAATGCTTATCACTCGGTAAAATTTGAGAATAAAATTTTTAAAAAAAGTCGAAACGGATTATAATTAATTTATAAATGAGTCTTGATTTTAGAGTAGATAAGAGCGACTACCAACATGAACACAAGCTTCACATCGCCTGTGTATAGAATGCGTGCATTTTTAAACATATTTTATTTTTTTGATAGTTATCAGGTCCGGAATTATTCATTGCGAAATCTCTAGAAATTCGTGACATCATACCACTGTGAGACGCAACAAATGACAAATATGAGCACACTCCAGAGTATTGTCAACCTTTATAGACAAAATTATGAATTCTAGATTCTACAATTACAACATTAACGTAAAGAATGTCGTACAAAATGTTATTTTATTTTTAATAAGAAATTTTTTTAACATGAACAGGTAAAAAATCTCTGACGGCCTATCAATCTTTCTACTGGACCGGCATCTTTTCTTCAGACCATTGGTTGAGAATCCTTGATCCATCGTACAATAACTTTTTAGATCTCAATTTAAATTTGATTTTTATTAATATTTAGTTTATTTTATGATTGAGGACAAAGTAAACATGAAAAATAAACGAAATAAATAAAAATACTTAAGTCTTATGAAATTTTAAAAAAAAAATATGGTGCCCCCGCTTTCTGTCGATTTTGTATCCTCATTGACATTTTTTTTTATCCCCTGCTGATTAATGGTATATTTTTGAATAAATTTCAGATTAATTTAATTACATTTTTAAAAATCCGCCTTTATGTATTCATAACACATTGTATTTTTGTATGTGAAATTTCATTTTCAAAAATGAAGTCTAGTTGTAATCTCGCTTCCTTTGTAAATCTTGAGAATTATGCTAATTTTGCAACTATGTAACGAAAAAAAAAATGTAACAACCTTTACATAACAATTTACGAGTAATCCAAAAAGCATCAGGCTGCACGCAAATTAAGAATGAAATACATCGTATCTGGACATTTATTGTGATATACAGTGGTGAGAAATTTCTTCTCGTTACAGACAAGGAAGTGGTATTTCGAAATGACCATATCGATGACTTGGAAATAATTCTGTACAATTAAGACATGCACATGATAGTTTTACTTTTTAATAAAAACGTTAAGCTAAAATATATAAAGTTTCCATTTTCAAAAATCCTTAAATTTTCAGTTCTTTTTTACTATGTGTAATGATTTGAAATATCTGAAATCAAAATAGTTCCTTCTATTAAAATAATAAATTTTAGCTTTGTTTCAATTTCATTTTGATTTTTTTTACTTGACAAATGAAATTCAGGTTTCAGTTCAAAATCATGAGACTAAAAATATGCCTAAAAGTTATGTGCCTCCATCTAGCGCTGCTATTTATAACAATTTCTTTTACTTATTAAATTTAGAGGGGGGAAAAAACTTGTCCTTTCAAAACAATGAATTTTCTTTAAAAATTAATTGTTCGCTTATTTTGTTAAAATTAAATTTTGCATTATTTTCCAATCAATTTATAAATGAGGCAATTCCCAATTGCATTTAAACGAGTAAAATAATTATTTGAAATAGTAAATATAGAAATATTAACGATACTTCTATTATCCATACATTGAAATATTAACGAAAATAACAACAATTTTTGTTTGATAAATATGCTAGTATAAATATGCTGAAAATGACGCTTAAGTCAGGTACAACTAAGTAGTATTAAAAAAATTAGATTTAAGATTAAATTACGTTGCTCGTAAATATATTTTAAGAAGCCATTATCATCATTAATACACCATGATTTTTTTTAATTTGTAATTCTACATTTTGAAGACAAAATTCAAATTCATCTTATGTCCACTGCCCCCCCCCCCCCTTCTTGACAATAATTAATGGATTTATGTTTCTTGACACGCATAATAAATTTCATATTCATGAAACATCTTTTAAAGCAAGATATTAGTCAAGTGTGATCTCATTGCTAATATTTTATTTCTTCTAACGATTTCCAACAACTTTCTGCAGTATTAATTGAGATGAAAACACGTTGTAATTTTTCTCAAGGTAATGTTCAATTACTCAAAAAACTTTCTAAGTATCACAAATTAATGACACAGAAATAATATTTTGGGCACATTATTAATTAAAATTCACTCAATTCAATTATCTAATAGCCTGTAGAGTGAATACCTTCAGCGTCTACTCTATAGTCTTTACAGAAAACAGTAGACTTCATATAGAATGAGGGAAGATCTGATTGCTTTATCAACGTAAATATTCACAAATTTCTTTACTACTAATTATCATATCTTTTAAAATTAAAAAAAAAAGAGTTACGAATTCCTTGGAATTAAATTGTGACTAGGAATATCTTTGATGATGATATGACTATCACTTTTTCAGTCTTGAGGTAAAATTAATTCTAAAAGAATACAACAATATCAATTATAAAAGAAAATTTAACATTATTAGTTTATGTCACTTATTAATACGATTTTCATTTTCAAAAGTACCATCTATTTACATACGCTCTGTTAAAAATTGCCATTTTATTTTCAGGAACAAAATTATTGTGTTAATCCGTAAAACAAACATTTATTTTATTTTTAAAAAAATTATAATGGCAGCAATCTATATATATATTTCAAAGTAGGCTCATAAAATTCAGAGAACTTGAATATCGAGCAGACTATTAGCCAATAAATGACCTCAAAGATTGAAAAATGTTCAAACATTGGTTCATAAAAAATAGATTTTTACACGGACAAAAATAAATACGCAGACGCATAATAATTTTTTTTTTTTTTATTTTACTGAATGAATTAATATTTAGCTCTGATACACTAAAGAATGACTGTTTATTAACGTTGCACTGTGAAGCAACGCGAGAGCCATTGGCGATGGACCTCTTAATTTTGAGCCTCGGTCAAGTGAAGAAGACGACTACCACGTCAAAAAGGGGGGGGGAGGAGGGAAGGGCTTGGAAACTTGACAGATGTGATGTGCATCAGACCCACTACATGGTTGATAATAATGAATAGAGTAGGTTCTAAAGAGAATTTTTTTTAAAAAAAAAAAAAAAAAAAAAAAAAAAAAAAAAATTATTTTTTTTTTATTTTTATTTATATTTAAAATTTTTTTTTTTTTTTTTTTTTTTTTTTTTTTTTTTTGCATTACACTTACAACAATACATTCACTTTGATTGAAATTTTCAAAGTAATTAATTAAAGGTGTAATTCTAATTTTCGCTTAATTAATATATCATTATTATTAGATAAAACAAATTTTCAGCAGGGGTAACGAAAAATTATTATTACTGACTAGGAGGCACTGATCCAAAAATAATTATTATTATGCTATTGAAATAACTTATAAATGCAAAATATCCACAACTTTTTAGCTTTTGAATTTTTTTGTATATTTGTAGAGAAGATAATATAAAACGAAAGTTATAAAAGAATTCGCTAACTATCATTTTATAAAGAACTTTAAATAATTTATATAAAAATATGCATTTGTATTTTTAAAAAGCATGAATTTACCTGTACCTTTTTCAGAAAATGTTTTAAATCCTCGTTCCTCCTTCCCTTCCTTCAAGAAAAAAATAGCACATTTTTATTTTCGATGAAACATACTTAATACCAGAAATAGAAATGAATAATTTAGATCTATTTCGTAAATTCGTTTGAAAAATTGAACAATCTAGCAAATTAATATTGCTTCAACGAAATAAAAATGGTAAGGGAAGAAACAGTTTCTTATGATTATTAAAATCCGATTTTATTATTAATAAAATAAGACATATTTATCTAAACTAGATTAACAAGTTATGTATTTCAAATATTACTAATCTTAATATTAATAATTTAAATATTATTAATCTTAGTTACATATAATTTAATTTAGTTTTAAATGGCATAAAAATACTATTAAAATATCTATATTCAATAAGAATTTTTTTTTTTTTCTTTTTAGATGCAAATCCAATATTTTCGCTATCAGCTGGAATTTTCTTTTTAAGTTTAATTGCGTTTCTCTTCTTCATCCTATTTTGCTGTATCGCAATAGGGTAAGTATTTATAAATGAAATAATAAACACATTTGTTTGAAATTTGTTTCTCACCAATTTCAGTTTTTCCCCCACAAATCGAAAACTAAACATATTTTTTAAAATAAGAATCTAACACTCATGATAAGTTTTTACGCATCAAATTGCATCAATATTTTCCCATACACATAATTACTGGAAATTAAATTTTTATCCATATAAATCTTTAATACAGACAGTAAAAAATTAATTTTGATAACTTTATTCAATAACACTTTTAACGCATAGATCATTTACTGCTAGAAAAGTTCATATTTCAAGCTCATAAATCGAAACATCTCTGTATGTACCGAACTTTCTTGGGACCTTGATTGTTTCAGAAATAATACTCTGGATACATCGAGAAATTTTCTCAATATTTTTCTCTATTTTCTATATATAGAACCATTTCTTTACATAGAAAACTAAGCAATTTTCTTAAAAATAGAAATCTAACACTTACTAAGATCTGATAAGTTTTTAGTATTCTGAGTAATGCATCGAACTGCATAAAGATTTAATCAGACAAAATTACAATATATTAAACTTTTCATACATATAAATCAATAATACTGAAAATAAAAAAAAATTTGATAACTTTATTCAATAACATTTTTATTCATTAACACTTTACAAAGGAAACTCCGTATTTCGAACATCTACAAATCAGAAATCTCTATATAAATCGTATTATTTTTCATGAACCTTGAATTTTCATTGAGAGAAGAAGAACAATTTCTATACATTGAACAAAATTTCTAGATACTGAACCAAAGTTTCCGCTTAAAAATTATATTTACCGTTTATTGTAAAAAGTGCAAATGTATTTAATAAAGAGATGTATAAATTAAATAAGAAAAAAATATTGTTGACCGATTTTAAAGCAATAAAAATTCACGGAAGTGCGGAAGTTACAAACAGGATATAACACTTACCAGAGTGTAATGTATTATTCTTAATTACAGTCCTATGCATTCGTTTCCTAACTTGGAGAAATATTTTTACTTGAAAAAATCAGTTTAGCTTTAGATTTCTTACAGTGAACATGTTCCCTAAACGGAACCCTTCAAGTATGAAAGAGAATTTCTGCGTTATAAAAGACGCTGAAAGCGAGATAAAAAATAATAATAATACAGAAGTTGTAAAAAAGTACAATATCAAAAATATAAAAAAAAAAATACCGATTTGATTATTGAGACCTTTGAAAGTGTTGGATTGATTTTGGTTTTACTTACAAGTCGCACTAGAAGCAACACGAGGGCTATCCTTTAAAGTGTTGGAGAAGGTCGAAAAAGATTTAAATCCTTAAGATTTGATAAGATCAATGAGTGGTATTGAAATAGGTAAAAATGACGTGAGGAAGAATTTGTTTTTGAATGCACCACTCATAAAGTGGTAAAGGGATTGAATGTGCCTCAAATTGTTACCAAATATGTAATGAACATGCATATTTGTATAATTTTAAAAATAAATTTCTTTGATAGATAAATGTTTTAAATATTCAATATCTTTAAGAAATAAATTATAAATAATTATTTTTAGTACGAAATATTTTAAAATTTTTCGATAAGTATATCAAATTTTAATTCGTATTCTATAAATGGAACTTTTTTCCTGAGACCTTCACGTTCTATATGAAGAGATTCGACTGCAATTTATTCATTTATCAAATAAAAATGTGGAATGTTACAGTTGTAAAGATCCGGTTGCATCTCTAAAAAGTGATAGATAACAAAGAATAGTCGAGCAAGAGTGTCAGTAAAAAATAACCGAAGAATTATAAGCCTTAAGGCTCTCGTTTACCGGCCATTTTGATTTCGTAAATGTAATGTTAATCCTATGAAATTTCTTCTGCCGTCTTCAAATTTTGATTATTTTATGTATTTGAATGCAAAAAAAGTGCAATCGAAAGAACTTAAAATAATGAAAGTTTCTGCGGAATTGCATTTTCCCCTCGATTCTTAAAAATATTTTAGAATATTCCTTAAAGACCAGAAAATCCGCAAACGAATGACTAAAATAGCGCCAAGAATATTTTTAAAAATTGGAGAAAAAAGGTAATTCAGCAGGGAGAGAAAAACTTTATTTTTTTATTTTTTTCTTTCTTTCGGATGCACTTTCTTGCATTCAAATAGATATAATAGTAAAAATATGAGAACTGAAAGATTTGTGTATAGTATTAGAAATTCCATAAGACTCGTCTTGAGTTCACACAATCAAAATGGCCGGTAGACAGAAGCTTTACTTAATTTACTCAAAATGTTCCTAGATATATTACAATCATAATTCCTAAATTATTAAAGGATATGATATTTAAAAAAGTGATTTAAACTTTATTTTTAGTTTAAAAAAATCCCTAATTTCAAATGAACAGTAAAAACTTTCTTCTTTTCTTCTAAGATTTTAAAATAAAAATCAATTTGCTTATCTGACCATTGACGAAGATTCCTGCTTCTCTCTTCATCTAGTTGAATCTCTAGTATGAACTCTTTTCTTTCTTACTTATGTTAAGCAATTCTTCAAGTTTTTTTTTTTTTTTTTTAATGAAACTTCTTTCAGAACAGTTTCATTTTCTTCTTTTAAATTTTCATCTTTTCCCTCGTATACACATAGATGCTCAATTCCAAAAAGATCATCGTTAGATAGGTCTTCTGAATGTGATTCAAACAATACCCGAATATTTTCGATTCCCAAATCTACATCTTCAAAGCCTACGTCTTTTTTAATTGTAGCAATTTCATTCATAACTAACCACTCTTCCAGTTGCAAGCGTTGTTGTGAATCTCCAATGCTTCTTAAGATTGGTGTTGTTGAAAGAAGCGCACTAGTCAAAATCAAAACCGCTTATAAAAAAGAAAGGTATCAGAAATTTGTTGCACATTAGTTAAAATCGCATTTTTCGAAACCGCTCTAATCAAGAGGTTTTGGAGTGTTTTTTTTTTTTTTTTTAATTTTAGTAGAAACTGAAGAATTTCATATCATTTGAATGAAAAGCTATATCAATAAACCATTAATTTGTGATAAGTGCTTAATTTAGAGTTAACCCATTGAACAGATGAGTATGATTAATAATGATAATAAAAAAAAAACTGGCACAAAAATACTAAGTGCAATTATGCTTTTTCTATTATAATAGTAAATGTAATGTGAGTATAATATTAGTAATATTTCATTATATTTTTTCAGAAAGCTATGTAAAAAAATGAATCTGATTCTACGAAATCCAGATGACAAGCCAGTTCTAAATACAGATCATACTGTCGATTTTCAAAAGGATGAACCTCCTCCATATGATAGTCTTCCTCCATCGTATGAAGAATCAACACGGAATTTAAATCAAGATAAAAATCAGATTTCCTGAATAAGGTTTTGGGGGAAAGAGGAAGTACAAGAGTTTCACACACAACACACATATATAACTATATACAGTAATTTCGCTATTTCATTACAATGAACAATTGAAATAATACTTATATGTGACAAATAAATTGCATAACAAAAGTATATTATTTTGAAAACTTATAAATTATTAAATGGTATCAACTTACGAAGTAAAATAATAATTTTTTGCAAAACAATAATGAAATAACGAAAAAATAATAAGTATAAGAAAATTTATATACTTAGTTACTTTAAACATTTAATTGCAAATAATATTTTTATAATTTAGTTTATAGACTAAATCTAACTCAGTGGATACAATTGTTAAGTACAAAACCATTTTCAGTGAAATTTTAAATTACTTTTTGTAATTATATCTAAAACAGTTAATTATTAATTGCCGTCAGCAGGAAAAGAATGATATGATTATTGTATAGGAATTGGAATTAGTAAAGAGGTGAAAAATAATAATTTTCATTGTGGTTTACAAAATACTGCTGTTTTAACAATAACAGCAAAAACTTGCAATATAAAAATTGTCTTTAAAAATTGAAGCATTATTACATTAGTGAATAATTAAATAATACATTTTTGAGATTTAATGCAAGAATTAGGGGTCTTGTGTTCAGTTGCATTATTAGCATTACCTTCTGGTTGGCTCCACTCTCCCATTACCACTTTTAACTCAATTAAACAGCAACAAATTGTTCAAGCAAAACAATCGATTACATTATCTAATGAAGCATTGTCATTATCATCATTTTATATTTCTTCATTTTCGATACACTTAACGAAAACATAACGCACATTTTAAATAACTATAAAACACATATTTCCTGTAGATAATCCATTTTATCAATAAAAAAGACTATTTAAAATCTACTTCAATTTTGTAAGAGCAGTGGGTATCTACATGTATGGTAGATATCCACTATATGTAATTATATGGAATTTTAGTTGAATTATAACACTCTCTTAACTTTGAAAGAATTCTGCATTTAATAAAAGTAGAAATACTTTTTGTAAATAATTATTAGAAGAATTTCTGTGCATATAAAAGGGAGACCAGTCTCAATAATCATAGAAACAAAATTTAATCTAAATTATCTGTTGTTACATTGTTTTATGCATTTTTTCTTTAAAGATTTTTTTTTTTTTTCAAAAAATTAAAATACTTTTATTTTCAAAATAATGTAGCATAGCATGCCAGACGATTACAATGTACGGATGTGCAATCAAATATTAATTATTGATCATAATTAATAAGTCATCGTCAATGTAACACATTATGCTCAAAAAATTATTTTGAATACTCATTATAGAACATTAAAAATAATTGATATTTAGTTAAAAATTCTGCTTTAAACTCATGTATTACTTTAAAAACAAAAACTATGTTTGCTTTGCAATTTTCAATGAATTAATAAATGAATAAAACAACAAAAATGCGTGAGAATTTACGATGTTCACTATGGAATAACATCGTACAAATTGTATTGAAACCTCTATTATTTTAAATTCATATAATACCTAACTTCATATAATCTAGTTCTTAAAAAACCAAACAACATAACCTTGTAAACAGATTAGAGTCAAATTTTGTGTTCAGGACTATTATTATAAGGAACTTTTGTATTATATATTCTGAATTTTTCTGTATAAGAGATAGATTTTTACCTATTGTAAAAGCTATCAAATATTACTTTGTAAATAAAGGAATTAAACACAGTTTTGTGATTAATTTATTCATATAAA
>BMAW01072260.1:21961-48849 GCA_019974015.1 Nephila pilipes | reverse complement strand
TTTTTTTAATTTCATTTCACTATTTTTTTTTCAAGAAATTATTTTTTAATTTTTTTAATTTCTTTTTTTGTCTTGAAACTACTTCTTGCATACTTTGCGCAACTTCAAAAATAATATTAATTTTTTTAGGTCCATAGTTTTTTTTATTGTATTTCAGATACGTTGCAACCTTTTTTACTTCTTTAAAAACTCGAATTTGGGGGAAAATATCAAATATTTTTAATCCATTTAAATTTTTGAAATTTTCTCTTTTAAAGTCGCCTTCTATTTCTAGCTATAATAAAAAAAAATGATGTATGAGCATTTAAATACCAGACGATACCGAAACAATTAAAATGAATTACCTGTTTCGAAATTGGAAGTTTTCTCATAAATATTCATATTTTTTTTTTTTAATTTTTTATTGCTTATAATTAAAAAAAAAAAAACCCATCTTATTAAGATTTAATTTGAGAAATCTGGCATCATCTTTCTAGTAACATTTCTAAAATATAAACGAAAATGCTAAGTAAATTTTTACTACTTTGCTAAACTACATAGTATCAATACTTTCATTTTTGCATTAAATCGTCATTTTATTTCTGTTTCAAATCACTGCTTAAATTGTATAATAGCTTTTTTAGATTAATACTTTTAATTTAAATCAAGGATAGTTCGAAAATAAAAGTCAATCTAAGAACAGAAAATTTTACAAAAATCAGCATTTTGCTTGTAAGACAACAGAAAAAGTCGAACGAGCAATGAACTTAAAATTGGAACTATGGATTAAACAGTGATGCAAAACTTTGGGACAAGGAAAAAGTACACTTGGTAATAGAATTTACAGCGTAGAAATACTTTCAAGTATCACTGAAATCCGCAATTGCCCATTGGGTTTATCTCCATATTTAGAACTCAAGCAAGAGTCCAGCCTTGATTTTCTTTCCAAAAAGGTGCTGAACTGCACAAACTGCAGCATTGTTCATGGCTTTTCTTACACTAAAAAAGGAAGGAAAAAAATAAATGATAGCAATATTCAGTTTGTGCTTTTAAGCGATTTATAGGAAAAAGTCACAGAAATTCGAAAAAGATGAGTGCTTCATTAGGTAAACCATGCTTATCAAAGTCAACATTCAGGAACTGTAAAAAGAAAATCTTGAATGTTTATTCAACTAATGGCACAAGATTCCATGAATACTGTGGCTTCTGGAAATAAAAGAGCTGAAGCATCAGGAGAAGAATTTAAGGGGTGTCGGAACGTCAAATTTTTCAAAAAATCATGATTTGAGATTTTTTTATTTCCAAATTGTATAGCTTTTCACCTTTCTAAAGATACCTTATTTTTTTTATCTCTACGATAATTAGAAGCTTCAAAAACTTAGTTTTAAATAAACATTGAAACGGGGCCACGCCCATTTAAAGGGCCAAAAAATGTAAACAACGCACTTCATTTTTGGACTATAGTACTATGTGCTACTCTAAATGAATTTTTTTAAACTTCCGTTATAAATGAGCCTTTCTTTTATTTGCATTTGCTCTTAAGAAGTTTCACTGTATCTGTGACTGATAGATATTTGTTTATACTTGCATAAGCACGTTTTAGTTCGACTACTACGAGCTTGTTCATTTTAGTTAGTGTTTGTTTCAAAACATATAACTGAATTATTACAAATATTTGTTGTTCTTTTTAGTTAGTGTTTGTATCAAAACACATAGCTAAATTATTTTAAATTGTTGTTTTCAAGCGATTTTATCATGCCTAGATCAAAGACAAGTGTTTTTAAAAAAAGAAAAGGACATTTTAAAAAAGGCAGATGTGAAAATGCGAGTGAAAGTAATGACTCTTCTATAGGAATTAGTGATGTAGCAAAACATTCCAAGGAAGAAATAAATGTATCTTCCAGTGAAAAGAAGGTCAAAAATATGGATACATCTGTGAGCACTACAACAACTCAGTATTTTGCCACTAGAGGCTGCATCTGTCAAGCAGTTTTCAGAAAATCAGCTGAAGCCTGCTTGGCATAGCTTTGACGAAATTTAATTAATTGATTTGAATAAATAATAAATATTAAACTTATTTTATTTAAGTGCACTTAATTAGTGTTAAATTTTAAAATGATTCATGTAATTTATATTTCAATTTTTGTATTTTTTATTGTTATCTCTATTAATATATCTATGTTAACTGTAAACAAAACTGTAAGTTTGTTTTTAAAAAGTTGTGTTCTAAAAAACCGTTGATTATTATTCCATGCTGTACTGACTTGCTATTGATGCATGTTTAATAAAGATCTAGTAACTGCAAAAGTGTAGAGAAATTATTTAAAATTATGCAACCTAATTTAAACTAAATCAATTCAACTGAATGCAGAAAGTCCATAACACATCATATTCGAATGATACTTATTTTGGTTTTAGGAATGTCATTATGGATATCAATCTTTTAGCCTATGCACTTTTTGAAGCTGTAAAATGTTTAAAGTGTGGTAAACAAGGAATTAGATTGTTACAACATGAAAAAAACTGTGGTGAAGCTGTTCAGTTTGATATAAAATGTCCTTCTTGTGATTATAAATATACTTTTTATAATTCTAAGCAGTGTGACAATAATTTTGAAGTCAATAATAGGTTAGTTTATGCCATGCGATGCATAGGGAAAGGGGCTGAATCTGCAGTAATGTTTTGCGGTATTACGAATCTTCCACCACCACCTACAAAATTTACAAAATTTAATAATATTTTACTGCAAGCAGCTAGAGAAACTTGCGAAGAAAGTATGGCAGAAGCAGTTCATGAAGCTGTTGAAGAAAATGAAGGAGGAAGAGACATTGCTGTTGCGGTTGATGGTAGCTGGCAGAAACGAGGCTTTTCTTCGAAGAATGGTGGAGTGACAGTTACAAGTGAGGATACAGGTAAAGTAATTGATGTGGAAATATTATCCAAACATTGCATTTGTCCGAGCAAAATTAAGCACCTTCAAAACTGTAAAAGAAATTTTGTTGGTTATAGTGGCAAAATGGAGGTGACAGGTGCTCTATCAATTTTTCGCCGTTCTGAATCGAAGTACAATGTTCGATACACAAGATACTTGGGGGATGGAGATTCGAAAGCATATGATTCCATTGTAGAGAACAATGTGTATGGGAACGAGTGTGCAGTGACAAAATTAGAATGTCTTGGACATGTAATGAAGAGAATGGGGACACGTCTTCGGTGCTTGAAAGCAAAGATGAGAGGTCAAAAGCTTTCAGACGGTAAACCTTTGTCTGGCAAAAACAGGCTGACAGAGGCAGAAATTGATCGTCTGCAAACCTATTACGGTCTAGCCATTCGAAGAAATTTGTCCAGTGTAAAAGATATGCGACAAGCCGTGTGGGCAATATTTTTACTCAAACTGTCGACTGATGAAAAACCTCAGCATGGATTTTGCCCATCTGATGCCGATACATGGTGCAAGTTTAGAAAGGCAGAGTTGCTTGGGGAAACCTATCGTCATAAAAACAGTTTACCTGTTGCTGTTGTGGAGGCTATGCGACCCATTTTTAGGGATTTATCCAATCCAGAACTATTGAAAAAGTGTTTGCATGGCTGTACCCAAAACCCAAATGAAAGTGTAAATAACGTTATATGGTCTCGTGAACCAAAGAAAACTTTTGTACATATAGAAGCCCTCTCTTTAGGTACGTATGATGCTGTATCTTCGTTCAATATAGGTAATGTATCAAAACTACAAATTTTGAGAAAATTGAACATTGAGCCTGGTGACTATACGATACAGGCAATGAAACGTCTCGACAAAGAGAGGATGTTAAAAGCTCGATATTCTTGTTTACAAAAAACAAAAGATGTTAGAAAGGAAAAAAGGCTCAAAAGGAAAAGAGAGGATGATGAAATAAAAAAAAAATGTGGATAATTTAGAGTATGGGGCAGGAATGTTTTGATAGGTAAGTACTTTTACGTTAAAACTCATTTATCTCAAAATGTGAATTTTTCATGTTCGATGTACCTTTTCTAAGAAACTACTGTTCATATATGTGTAATTTTTGTAGGACATGTTCATAATGCTTGCTAATATATACTGAAATGAGCTTTTTGTAAAAAATTGAAAAATGTATTTTTTGCAAATTTTTTTATATGAAAAAAGAGTGAAATTTGACAATGTCTGATATAATATTTTGTAAATTGATAAAAAATTCAAAATTAGCTAAAAGCTCATTTCAGTATTATAAGACAGATGTATTTTACTTGTGTAAAAAATTTCAAACTTGTATCTATAATAGATTTTGAGAAAAGGTACCTCAAAAACAGCCAATTTAACATTATCGGTATAGGAGGTTCCGACTCCCCTTAACAAGCTGCGGTGCATCTTAAGATGGCGCTTGGCAACGTTGTACTCAAAAAGTCATTTCATGGGTGAGAAGCAACTGTATCCATCGATACGGGCAAAGTTGTAGATATAGAAATATGAAATGTATGTTGAGTAAATGTATCTCCAGATCAAGTATGCAAAATCCTTCTGGATCACCATCTCACATGGATATTTTTGTGCATATCGTATCGTACATATCATATTAGTGGTGCGTATTATATTGACTAAAATGGCTCTTGCTATTTGAGACAGCTGAAGTCTTTTTTACGGTGATGGCGATTCACAATGTTATTTAGCCGTAGAAGACATGCGCAAAAATAGTGTCACCAAATATGAGTGGACGGGGCACATTCAGAGTTGGAACCCGCCTTCGCAAACTAAAATCATGTCTAAAAGGATTAAGTGGAAAAAGAAACTTACCCACAAATTCATTAATAAATGCTGAATTACTAAGAAATTATTAATATAAGCAATGCTGGTGGTTTTCCTGGAATCCAAAGTGCTATAATACTCGTAACAGCATTTTATTACAGTTGTTAAGGATCATTTAATTACAGCTGAAAGAATATTTTTGTGGAACAAAGCTAAATGAAAAAGGCGAAATTTCATTTATGTGATCGAAATTTATTTAAGAAATGTCTCCATATAAAAAAGTAGAATTCCAGTGAATATTTCAATGGTCGCTCGTGGAAAATAATCCAGAAAGTTGTCTTTGTCGATTACGAAACATTTTCCCTGGAGACGTATATATTTTTAGAAATTTTAATTTTAAACATTTTTGATGAAATAGAAAAGCCTCCCAACAAATCTCCCTCATTTTTCTAATCTGGAGCATTTAATTGTCCAAATCGAATTAACTCATTAATATTATTAGCCAGTTGGAACGTTAATGGAGTTAAATATGAAATAAATGAATTCAAAGATTTTATACTAGAGCACAATAATGATATTTTTGGAGTTCAGGAGATCCATTTCAACCCCTCCGACAAAATAACAATCCCAAACCACACTATTCATAAAATCGATATGAAAACTCCATCTGAGTGGAGGCCCTGCAATAATCATCAAAAATAGCATTAATGATCATTTGAATATAAAATCTATCTCCACATTTGAAAACACTGCAATACACGTGAAAGCCAAAGATAATCAATTTGTTACAATATCTTCATTATATCACTCACCCGTAACATAATCAATGACTGTGAAAACATACTCAATGATAACAATTGCGGTTCAACGCAAAACACCTGACCTAGAACATGGGTCGTGCAAATAGATCAGGCATGGTAATTAACAATTTCTGCATCAATAATAACTGTAATATAGCAGCACCAGCCTCACTTACCCATTATTCCTACAATTCTAATTCTAACTCTATCATAGATTTCTCCATAATTAAAAACATCTCGCTATTAAACAATGAATCCATTAACGCCCTCAGTAGCAATCATAAAACCTGATATAAATAGCTCTCCCAACAACTAATTGGCTCAAATATCAAGAGATTCTCTAAAATAACCTCCTCGGAAACCTTATAATTAACAATACCAGCGATCTAGAAGAAGCCATTAATGCACTCACGAACAACATCAAAATTACAATTTACTCTGCCAATACCCCAAAAAATGTCTTCACTTCACACCTCGGGCTCCCCCACATATCCGCAACCTAATTAAGGATAAAAACAGAATAAGAAAACAATAACAGAAAACCCACAATCCCCCATACAAAACTGAACTCAACCGATTAAGATATAAGAGTTATGAAGAAATTAAAACCAACAAAATAAAAAAAAAATGGGAAAATTTCTTAAAAGCACTACACCTGGACAACATTAACAAAAATGCTTTGATATCCCTCCTCTAGTAGGATATAACGGTTTAATTTACTCGGACAAAGAAAAGGCTGATCTCTTCGCCCATACCCTGGAAATAACGAAGGCCGTGTTGTGAATGTCCTGCGTCGGTATTCACAACACGGCCTTCGAACACTTTCCTCCTAACAAACCTCACAAAATTTTTTGTCCACCCCTTTCCCACTCTCCTCAACAGTAGGAATATGCCAATAGAATCCTTTGTCCCGCGACAAAACAAATCCATTCCCTCTAATTACATATCTATCAGCCTACTAAATACCATCTCAAAATTTTTGGAAAGAATTCTTCAAAAAAGACCACTTGACCACTCCGTTACTAACAATATCCTTCCAGACTCTCAATTTAGTTTCGAATCGAGACACAGTACTGTCCAACCACTCCCCCATTTGGCGAATACAATGACTGAAGGATTTCAAAATAAATCTCCACGGGCATCTTTTTAGACATACAAAAATCGACCGCCTCTGGCACGATGGATTAATCTACAAACTCATTCAACTTAATTTTCTCCCTTTCCTAATTATTATAATAAATAATTATATTCAGAACAGAACCTCTAAATTCAAAATTAATCAAGAATTCTTGAATCTAAGTTATATACAAGACTGCATCCTCAGAGTTCAGTAAAATCTCTATTTTATACTTCCTCTACACCCCCGACTTTCCTCAGAGTCTTTGTCTATTCTCTGATGCTACTGCCATCATCACGCAAGGAAATACCACCAACCATTAAAAAACTCCAAAACCTCGCCTGAAAAAGGGGGGAAATAGTTCACCCTACGGCGCATGTCAGCAAATACATTAAAAAAAAGCAATCATCTTTAGAAAAGGTCATACCCTCCCATCCACACAAAATCTCAAACTTTTTAATTCCAACATCAACTGGGACTCTGAGGTAAAATATCTCGGGGTCACACTGGACTCCAAACTTACATTCAAAAACCCACATTCAAAATATCAAAGAAAAATACTGAGCAAAAATAAGTAATTGTATTTCCTTGATAGGTAGGCACTCAGTTCTATCCTTCTCTAACAGAATGATCTTTAACAAACAAATAATTAGATCCATAATACTATATGCATCTTCAGTCTGGGAACATTCGGCCGAAACCCACATAAAAAATCCGAGTGATCCAAAACAAAATACTCAGAATAATCACAAATGCCCCCTGGTACTTTACTAATACAGTCCTTCATAATGATTCAAAAATCCCTCTCATTAAAAATCATATTGACTACCTATGAAGGAAATTCTTCAACGGTCTATCAAATCATGAAAACCCCTTTCTCCGAGCACAAACACTATTCGCTTATAACAGCGGCACCCACCCCTTCCCATATCAATCTTGTAAAAATTACTTTCACTTAATTCTCACTTAACCCTTAGCATTCCAACTCAAACCTTTTGAAAAGAAAGAGAAAGAAAACGCCCTCTATCCCAAGTTCGCTAGCCACGCCCCTACTCCTCAATTACCAACAGCTAGTCCTGACACCCCCCCTCTAATTCCTCTAAAAGAATTTCGCCTTACTGATATTATAAATACTGAAAAAATAATATTTATATGATAAAAAAAATGATACAACTTAAAAAGAAACATCCTAGTTATCTGCGCAAACTGCCCTTACCAGTACTAATGTTTAATGCAGAAACTAAGGATAAAAAAATTATATACTAAAACTGAAAAAAAGGACTTTGATATACTTTATTAAATTATCTTATCATTTCCTTTTCCTTATCATTAAACTTCCTTCTCCTAATGTTTTTTACTCTTCTACAAAATCTTTAATCACAATGTAATATGTAGGTTTCTTTTTCCTTCAAGAATTAAATTTAAAATAAGTATAGCCCTATTTAAGTATGCACTCAATAAACATGTGATCGTCAAATGTCAATTTAAAATAAACCTGCAATATACATATTAATTTCCAAGCCAACTCTAAACTATAACTTATTGTGCCTGTCTTAATTTTTCACGAATCGAAATCAATTTCTCTGATTTTATATCTTTATTTCTCACAAACAAAATTTTTTTTCAGCCATACCGGGGATTGTTCGAAAGAGCTAAGAACCCAGGGGGAAAAAATACTTTTATCAACCTAACAGAAAGATTTCACCAAGAAGCAGATACGGTCGGAGTATGTTAATAGTGATCTGTCGCAAGCCGGAAACACTAGAGCAGGGATGGCGAACCAATGGCACGCGACACAATATATTGGGCACGTCACGATAGCCTAGTGCAAGGATGGGAAACCAATGGCATCTGACACAATATTTTGGGTACGCCACCGATCACAAAGTTCACATTGAAGCATATTACGAACGAACGTGAGTGATCCTACGCTACGGAGAATTCGTTACCAGACACATTGAACTGTTTGAAGAAGCTGGCTCGTGCTATTTTAACCATATTTTCATCTACCTATGCCTGCGAGTCATTATTTTCAGAGATGAATAACATTACAGACTGGCTTAGAAACCATTTGACAGATGACTCCAGCATGCATTCTGCTAAAAGTAACTTCGTACAACCCTAATATAAGTTATTTGTCATTTAATCTGCAACAACAGAAGTGACATTAATATTACTTTAATTTGAATTTAAGTGCATAATCGAGACATTGCAAAATGTTTTTTTAGTAAATTAAGAGTTTTTAGTTGATAGCATTTAGTATTATTATTTACCCAATAACCAAGAAGTCAAAATTATTTGATGAAACGTCTATGACCTCATTAAACATTTTTTTTAGAAAAAATGGCAGGTTGATGCATAAAGGTTCGCCACCCCTGCACTAGAGTCTGTTCGCAGCCATGCATCCCTATGGGAGACCGAAAACGTATGCGAAATGAGTTTTCCTTCAGAGTATTGTAAATTATTTCTTTGAACATTCTGAATGAATGTCTCTGAATACTTACTTCGTTTCTATCTGATTATGGGAATTGTCCTGTTGTGCTGCAGCAACTCCATCTACAACGCAGATTAGAATGGAAGAGCGCAAGGTGTAAGCACGCAGAAATGCATACTCCTCTTTTTCTTTCATTTTTTTTTTTTTTTTTTATTTTAATGAACTTTTTTCCCCCCTTAAAAGGAACTTTGTTCTTCTTTGGAACGTATCGAAGGCAACCTTCACATGGGGCTTGGCAAACGAGCAAGAATTTAAAGTTGAATTAAAATTTAAAAAGGGAACAGAAACTAGAACAAACGGATTTGTTACAGCCCAAAACATGTTCGCCCACCTTCTTCACTAAGTACAAACGGTACTTATGATCGAGAATTCGTGAGCATATTCTAACTGCAGACGGTTTTTATTTTTTTTTACAAGCTATGAAAATTGATATCTGATGTTGAGCCATTGTGATTGTTCTAGTGTTTGTTGAAATAAGAGGCGCTTATTGCATGCCTGATTTTTGTTGTAAATGCGCACGAATGAATATCTCTGCCAACAGAGTACCCTTCTCTACTTACCTATCAATTTCTGTAAGAAATTAAGTTTTATTCAGTGAATGTTCTTCACGAACTTCTTAATGATGGTCATAATGAATTCCTGTTGCGTCAAATGTTAAAACAATTAAGTTTTTAAATTTTATATATGTAATTATGCATTTGATTGTAATACAATTTAAAAATTCAGTTTTTCTTCATTTCCAACTGATTTCAACATTGAAGATCGCAAGAAATTAATATCTGATTCTTTTCTTATACATGGTTTAGTTTGTGTATTAAATGCGTTAAATCTGAATACTAATGGTAATAAAAAAAGAACTCCTTGATAGACTTTTTAAATTTTAACCGGATTTAAACAAATTATAAGTTTGAACACATTAAATCACTTAACAGTGATTCCAAAAAATTTTCTGCATAAACAGAAAAAAATACCTACTTCCTCCTTTCCCCCTTCTATAATGTTTCCGACATTAAATCGAACATGTCTGTTGCTACTTTCAACTATTCCCTCTATTTTGTTTCGAAAAATCTCGGAGTTTTAATCGAAATATTCCTTTTTTTTTTTATACATATGATGTAAAGCATTTAATTCAAGATTATGAAGTATTTTAAAATTTTTGAATTTTCATAATAGTTAATACTCAACCATTTATTAATCGTCATTTAAGTGAGCATGTTCTCACTTAGACTTTTTATTGATTTCTTGATGTTTATTCATGTATATACATTTTTTTTGTTTTGATAATACATTTACTGGCTCACCTGTGTCGTTGGGCTATTCTGCGATTTTCTCTTCAGAAACCTTGGGGACTTTAATTGAGATTGATTGCATGGAATAACAATTTCTTCCCAACAAAACGAAACGTGATTATGTTAATTAGATGAGGTGGAAATAAAGTGAAGTGATTCCGATATGATACACAAGTAAAGATAAATTTAGAGGAAAGTGAGAGAGTGAGGTTAACTCTGAGAATAATCCTGACAAGAGGCCGATAATATCAATAGAATTTTCTGGCGATAGCTGTCGCAGAGGATTTGTCGGAGAAAAGCAACCCCAACTGGAAGGGTTTGGTAAGAGAGTGTTATTTCAGTGATATTCAAATTGGCTAACCTTGAGTCCAAAGAGAGCTATAATCCAATAAATATTATATTGTAGTAATTGATAAATAAGCAGTTGAGTTGGAGCAGATTTGCGTGTCTTTGGATCAGTTATTGAGTTTTAGAGTAATTAACGTTTAATTACACTATGGCACAAGAGTCGGATAGACATAATCGATCGTTACAACCTGAGTTCAGGTGATATCGTGGGATGGCCGAATGTGAGAATAGTCCGGGTGAGCTACAACAGCGCCAACTATAACACAGATTAAGATGGAGAAGCGCGAAGTGTAAGCACTCAGATATGCGGGTCCGTCTTTTCTTTCAATTTTTACTATAATTTTAATAAACTATTCTTCCTTTTAAAATGAGCTTGGTTCTTGCAACAAACCGGTACCACCCTCCCCATAATTTATTATAAAAATGTTTGTCAATCAATCAAATACTGGATGTATATGTTCAGAATTTCAGTCTTTTAGATAATATTTGTTAGTGAATATTTGCAGAATATAATTACATCTTACTAAAATTAGTATTCAAACAATTGCACTGATATTGTGGATGAGAAATAATTATTTGTATCAGTACACTATATAAATTTTGTTTAAAATCAAAAATTATTTCTTTTGAGCATTGTTTCAATTTACCCATTACATGTATTGTTGTGTAATAAATATATATAAAATGCTTGTCCACACTCAAAATTTGTAAATTTTCTCTCCTTAAAACTTTTATTGATTAGCATAGTCTTACAAATATCAAGAAATTTAATGTGAGACGAATAGTTCTCAATAAAAAATATAAAATATTGATTTTTACTTTTTATGCCCAAGAGAATATAATTTATGAAATACATTACAATAACTTTGAAAATATATCACAAAATATTGATAACATATCATTGAGCAATATATATATATATATATATATATATATATATATATATGTGTGTGTGTGTGTGTGTGTGTATAATGTTAAAGTCATGCCTTTCTTTTAAATATTTTAAATATAACTTATTTAATTAAGTTTCAAAAAAACAGTCGAAACCAATTTCATTTTAAAGTAATTATTTTATAGTAGCGGAGAGAGACACCAGCAGAGCAGTCAGAGCATAAGATTATGAGAGAGTAAGAACAAGAGCTTAAAAGCAAGAGAAGGCTTTTCGGTGTATTTTTGGTCATATAGTAGAACAATTTCACAGTAAACACGTCATAGAACATGTGGGGTGAATGGAGGGATTTCGAGGGAATTTAAGTGCAGACCTAAAGTCTGGTAGGGATCATCCCTACAGGTCTAAAACCTGGGAACAGCATTGTCAGCGAATTTTTATGATCATTTCATACAATACTTATATACATACTATAACGTAATATTTTCTTTCAAAGAAAATAATGCAAAAATTTTAAAGACAAAAAATTACATGCAATAATTAACTGTACGGTTTAAATGTATGTTGACTAAAGTTGCGTAGAGAAAGCGCCACTCCTGCTTAGTTTCCCGTGGGTCCACTAAGCCCAGCATCTCCCCGAAGCCGATGTTCGCTTGGAAAGTCAACTGCGGGTCCATCCTTTGGTTCACCACTTGATCTGGGTATGTGCTAGTAGAAAGCGCCACAGGATCACAAGTTACGGATGTGGAGCTGGTCACCGCCTGAAATAATAATACACAAAAAAGACTTGATGTTTGTGAGTATGATGACAAGACAAATTAACTTTGGTAAGAGTTCTTTCCTTAGAATGTGTAGTTCTATATATTACCTTACATTTACTTAAATAATGTTGTTGATTTTACGTTATTACTGAAATTTTCTAAAACATTTTAAATGTTTGTCGAACCATGATGTGGTTTTGCAAAAACGTTCTGTTTCACTAAAATCTACTCCATTTAATTATTTACTATGAATAATTAAAGCTATTTGTTTCCAAATGCTATTTATTTTGTCTGAAAACGTTAATTCCTCCTTAAGCTATTAATAATATGAAAGATTTAACTTTTTATTGCTAAGCGAAGTAATGCAGGCAGGTCACGCAATATTTATTCGCCTTGAAATTGTATACGTTTCCTATCAGGAAATTATTACGTTTAATTTTACATTTTGAAACCTTTTCTTGTAACTATTTTTTTTCAATTAGTAAATGACGCGAAATATATGATTAGAACTCATTTTTATGAGAAATAATTTTTTTCGACTCATGATATTTTATTCATCATTTTGTTTATAATATTTTGCTTTGAACAAGCTGGAAAAGCTTATCGAATCCAATTTATCTTATTTCTCCAAACAAACAAAATGTTACTAATTGTGATACGTAGCTATTTCTGTGGAATTATTTTGTTCAGAAACGCTTCGATCAACTGTCGAAGCACCACTTTCTGCAGGAATTGCTTAGCTTTCAAATTGACCTTGTCTTCTATGACTATTAAACTTTTTTAAATGTGAATTGTACATTCAAACTATATTTTATCGGCTTGAATCGGTTCTCATTATAAAATCTTCTAACGTTCACTATCAAAATCAGGACTTCTTTTCGATTCCACTACAGGCAGACAAATTACCAATAAAGCTGATAATTAATTAAGGCTGAGCATACTCGTACTTGTTCTCAGAAAATTTAGCGAAATAAAGTTTTAGTAAACATGACCTTCTTCCGTTCTTTGTTTAGCCGTTTGCATCAGAATAAGTGTTCACAATGAAGAGAACTTCAGACTCATATTACGAAACATAACATTTCAATGTATACTCACGTTAACACTACGCATAATTACATAATTAATTACGAGTTAATTCACTTCTCGTTCCGCACCTTCGATCTAATCCAGTCTCTTAATACCGCCATATTAGTTCTTTATCATCACAAATTGGACAATGGCATCTATTACTTCCAAGAACTCGTTCTATTGGGTCTCTGTTTTGCGATCAGAAATCGACCGGGATTTTTCATTGCGTTTTCTGGTACACTGTAACAGTCCGAAATATTCTAGTTGGAATCGTTTCCGCAAATCATCACGTCCTCTTGGGAGGTACAAATACCTCTTGCGTATGTAAGCGATATACTGTTCGAATTTTAAGGATTTGTAATATAAATTTTGAAGATTTCTTCAAAAATGAAAATTACATGAAAATATGAGAATTAATGTGTATGTATATGTATGTATGTATATACATATATACTTTTTCCCACAACAATGGAGTCTCCCTTCCCTTGTTTAACATTGACATTAACATTCTACGGGCACTTAGAACGTGAATCGCTCTTCTAGCCCGAATCTTGAAAAAACTGTGATGCAGCTTGGTGAAGATAGATTTGGAGCTTGCTGTGTGGAGTGTTTGGAGGTTGACGTTGAATTTCCATGGGCGCCTAGAGCGCGGAGCGCTCTTCAAGAACAAATCTTGTGTCTATTTAGTTGCTTTGGGTGATTTGGATTTTTCATTATTCTATGTAGCATTAATTAATCGGGAGAAAAAAGTTCAAAAATAGGAAATTCCAAGTAGTTGGATGTAAGCCGGCTTTGCTATTGGTTGAGAGATGAGTATCTCTGCAACCCAGAAGGGGTGGAAGTTTAGTAAAAGTGTTGTGTGAATGAGGTGAAAATGCAGTTTAGCGTAACCACTTGGCGAGATTTGAATAATCGACAAATTTGGCGATTTTTTTTTTTTGGTGAATCCTTAAGTCCGCGAAGCGGAAAAAAAGAATTTTTTGACTCACATCATCACCACATTTAGGACATGCATAGGTGGACGAAATTAAACCTAATTTTATAATTTATACAAGGAAAGGAAGCTTTCCTTCCTTCTGTAAATCAGATAAAAATTGCAAAATACATTCACTCACCTCTGTCGAAGTCATTCACGCAGCCATTGAAAAGACCTGTACTTGGGAGATAAACGGAGAGTTGGTGATTGTTGAGCAGGTTAAAAACGCAGAAACGCAAATTTAATCCAGCAGGAGAAATTAAATAAAAAACATGTACAACGTAAAAAGGAAAACCACGCAAGGACAGAAATAGTGAAACACGTTAGAACTGGAAAAGTTTCTAAACGATGTAACGAACAATAAAGAATGTTCTAGAAACTCTGAGAAGTCTACGCTCAGCAACGGAAGTGCCAAAAATCATAACTTCTAGTTGGTTAAGAAAACAAAAATATGCAGACTTTCAGTTTAGAAAGGGAGGCGCAAAAATCTACTGTCCGTGATTGGCTTAAAAAAAACATCCATCACACTTGCGTGAGTGTGTGACCGTGGGGTTTAATAACGCAAGAGAAAAATTATCCATAGAAAGGTATATAACCAAAAAAAATATCTGGTGAACTGGAATCCGAATTCATATGGCAAATTCGGAAGAGTAGCCCCGCGTAAAGCAACAACAGTGAAAAAAACATGGGCAGAGAGAGGTATATAACCAAAAAAAAAAAAAAAAAGGTGAAATTGAAAACAAAATAAAAAAAACCCACCCAAAAAAAACAAAAAAAAAAAAAAAAAAAAAAAAAAAAACATGGTCAGAGAGAAGTATATTACCAAAAAAAAAAAAATAAATAAATAGCTGGTGAACAGGAATCCCAAATCCTATGGCATATTCGAAAGGGTTGCCACACCTAAAGCCACCACAGTGAAGGGACAACAGGGTAGCCCCATTTAGCAAAATATCACCAAATAATTCCTGTCACCAAGGGTGGTTGCTCTAAACTGGATTCCAACCGAGAAGGTGCCTATCAAGAGATGTAGAGATCCAAATATTAAAAAATTAAGGGAATGATTATAAAAATAAAAGATTTTTATAAAACTGTAACTAAATGAAATTAAAAAAGTCGTGTTTCGTTGATTTCATTAGTGCTTCTATTATGGCGAATTTTTTGTTTGCTTGACTTTTTGCTGTTCGTATTTTATGTAAATTTGTGAGAAGACCTGGTATTATTGAAAATATTTTAACAAGGGCTTTGAGTTGGTCTATTGCTTCGAAAATACTGTTAAAAGGATTTTGCTAATGACTATTTGCGTTAAGTATGGGTTATTTTTAGAGGTATTAGGTGTTTCGTTCATTTGTAGCGCCATTTGTGGGTTGGAAGTAACAGCATTTGCAAATGTAAAGTTTTCACTTACTTTATTATCGTTAGTTGCGTTATTTTTTGTTATTATTATCGATCCTTTAGGATGTTTAGGGAATAATTTCCAGCCTCCGTATGAGGCGGAGTGTCCAATTCCATTACAGTTGATGCATTTAATACCTGTAATTTTGCTTGTGACATTACAATCGCGGGTAGCGTGAGCACCGGCACATTTTATGCATCTGGATGTCATGTGGCAGTTATCAGAGCTGAGGTGAAATAGATTGCAGTTGAAACATTGAGTGACTTTGTTACTGCGGTAGTCATCAACAGTAATGGTCATATAGCAGATACGGTTTATTTCGTAGATTTTTTGACATTTCATTTCTTGGTAAAGTAATTAAAAATATTGGAAGGGGAGGTTTTGTTCGACGGTTAGTTAGTTGGTTTATTCTTATTAGGTTGAAGCCTAATTCGATTAGTTCATCATTATATCCTGAATTTCAGTATCACGCGGTAAGCCTTTAAAAATAATTTTAAGAGGACGCGAAATTTTTGGCTATAGTACTTAATATTCGTAAGGCTTAGTAGTTAGGAAATTTGCAAGTTTTCGTTATTCATCAGAAGTGTCCGTGTATAATTTATTGTACTCGCCAGAAAGACGAGTTCTTAGATTTGGTATCACGTTGATAAGTTCCTTGAGGTGTTGTCTGTAATTTTTGCTTATTTTAAGCATTATTGGGGGAGGTAAATTTTTAGCTTTCGTTGTTTTTTGAGGTGTGTTAGTTATTTGTTACTCATTATTATCGTTGACAGGAATAGTTACATCATTAACTGTTAGACCTTGAAATTTGTTTTGAGTAGGTAGTTCTAAATTTGAGGAGTGAGTCAAATTCGTCTTTTTACATGTTTTATTTTTAGGTGGTGATGATGAAACCTTTGTTATCTTTACGTTTTTGAGCAATTTTGTTTGGAGAGTGATGAGTGGGGCAGCCAACAATTGCGCAAGGCGCTAGAGAAGCGTTCTCACCCTCAAGTCGTTCCAGTTCCTTGGTCATATTCTCAATAGAAGTTGTGGCAAATATATAATGTATGTCGTTGCGGTCCGCATGTATGGAATTGAAGAGAGCCAGTTGACTTTTGGAACTTTCTCTGAGTGTAACGTTCAATTGGATCTGATTTTCGATTTCTTTTCTTCTGTGACAGGGGAAGCGGGTGTCGTCGGATTTTGTTGAAATGGAAGAGATGGTGGAATTTGAATCGTCATTAAAATCCATTTCATTTTGCTGGTCATAGATCGTTTCTATGGTCGGTATCCAGTGAGGTCACAGTAGAATGTAAAAAAATTTGCGGAGAAAGCACTAAAAAGTGCTGTTGTTCAGAAGTGGTGGACCAAAGTCAATGGATAACTAGCGCCATCTGGGTTGAGAAAACTGGTGAAACGAGCGTTCTGTTTGCTACTAGGGAAATATATATATAAGTAAGTGTATGCTAGCGCCACCTGTAGTATATACTGCCCCTGGATGTGTTACACGAACAGATTAGAAACGAATAGGCAACAGAACCCCGAATTTTTTTATTACATTGACAATACCTGCAATTTCCCATCAACTTTTTTAAAAGAACAGTGATACCAGCATGACAGTTTTATGAATAAATACTTGCGTATACTTCCTTGCTGCAAATTGAAATACATTTTTTTTTGTCTTCAAAAGCAATAGAAAATATTTAGACTACACTCCCTCCTTTTCTAGGGAAGAAATTAAATTTTTAATCCATTTTAGTTGTATGAAACTGAGAATGAAAGGGAAAATATCTATGTTATTTAATATATATATATATCTGGAAAAAAATATAGTCTTATAGAAAATTTAAAGCAAACCATCACACTTACACAACTAGTATTAAAAATTAAACCACAGGAACTGCTGTGAATCCATTGTGTAAGCCTCTCAAAATTATTAGTGTAAGAGTTTTGTATTCTACTTAGTGGCAACAGTGTGCCTTGTTTTCCATTTCTTGTAGTAAACGAGTGTCTGTAAATAAAATTTGTATAGTTTTTGACATAACGACGTAATTATTGAACCCTGGCGTTTTAAGTATTCAACAGGAACAAAACCACAATAAAGATGGTATAAACTGCCAACGCTTTCTTTACAATCCAAATTCTATCATAAAACGTAAAAAGCATAACAATTTCTTTTAGATAGATTTTTAAACAGTTTCGGAGTATATACACCTCCTCCCCCCCAAAAAAATTGATTTTCCATTTTTATGTACCCCCCAAAATCGATTTTCCATTTTTATGTAAAGGTTTTGTCCCCTACCCACTTCTAAACTTCAATCACTCATAATTTAAAAAATTCATACTTCGCACCCACATAGCGATTTCCTTCCGCATATCAAAGTACAACTTTTCATTCATGCATTCCTGTCTCCAAATTCAAGAATCAACAACGTTTTTAAACTAATTGAATCTTTTCATACAGTCTGCTTGTATTCAAGGAGATTTCGCAGATTTCTTAAGAGGGCCACACCCAACTGGAAAACTCATCACCAGCGGTTGTGCCACACAGTTACAATGGGCCCCGAGCCATGCAGGTGACCTCGGCAGCGGAAGATCTGATCTCATGACGAGGCGTGTGGTCAAGTCCATTCGTCCCGTGGTTCAACTGATGATCAGAAAGGCGTACAAACAAATATCTGTAAGAGTTGACAGATCTACTGACGAAATCCGCGAAGAATTGTGTAAGGACAATGTATTGCCACGAGGTCACGTGTTTCACTACTCTTGGAACGCACTGAGATTGTCGCGCATTTCCATCTTGCGACATGGCAAGAATATCAACAGGCCTACCTCGACCTATCTGTTTGATTCCTGGTGAGATATTGCTACCCCTGTATAGGTCAATATTACTCCCGTACTTTGACTTGGAGTGCTCTATTTTTAAAGTAGCAGTTGATTATGAAAATGATATAGGGGAAAAGTCGAGTTCCTTAAGTTTATAGATCGTGCTAGAAGAAATCAAAAGGTTTTTGTTTGTCAAGGAATTCTAGAGATTCGTTTAGAATTGTATTCTTCAGTGATAGTATTAACAACGCGCAAGAGTTGTTAGACAGTGCTATGGTCCCTTGAGTCGACCTTATTTTTGTTTGTTGATCGATATATCGATGATGGCATGTTTCTCTCCACGTAACTATTCACATTATAAATAATTGATTGTTTTCTGCATCTGGTCAGGCAGAGCCATTTGTGTTCTCCGTTATATCAACATTTCTTTGATCATCGTTTTGATATTTCGACGTGGCTTTTATGAGAGGACAGAGATTCTCCGTCGAGAAATCGATCGAGATTGATTCTTGAAAAGAACCAGGTAGTCTCTGATTTGTTTCTACACGAAAAATTTACACGAATCTCCAAAATTTATAAAGAGATATAAATTGGATACTTTTAAACAAAATTACTGAAATCTATATTGCACTGCGTGCAGGATTCTGAAGTAGAGTATTGATCAAAATTACAGAGTGATATCGTTTGGTAGAAAAATGTTCAGGTTTGAAATTATACATACATACTTTTTAAAAAATTAATAAAAAAATTTGGAAATCTGAGACATCTGCTTAAAATATATTTACATTTGAAGAAAAAATCGAATTAAAATTCTTATAAACATTATTCTAACATTAGATGTATAAATTATAACTTCTTTCTCGAAATGTTATTGAACTGAGCTTTAAAGAAATCAGAATGTGGAAATCAGTGAGTGGGAAATTAGGATGAAATATGCATTTTACACATACTTGGTTTTTCAGAGAGGTTACTTCGATACAAAATTAGTTTTTTAAAAACATTTTTTCCCCTCAAATGTCTGAAAAATACCTGGTGAGTCAACTGAAAAACTATTCAGTTTTAAAATGTTCTTTGCGGCCTCTTAACTTCCTTCAAAACGATTCGAGGATGTTTTTTTTGTAGCTGCAAAAAATATTTCTCCATAATGGGAATTCAAATGTAAACAGTGTGTATCAATATTTTAATATGTTTGTTAATTATAAGTAATATTTAACAAAAGGACGGGGAAAATATTTACATTGTTGGCTGAAATTTAACCGTACAATTGGGTTGACATAAAAATGAGATATTTAAAAGAAATCAAGTTATTAGTGCTTGATAGGAAAATGTGGCATCTTGCTTTCAGTATCTGAAAATATTGTTTACTTTTATAATACTAAATATCACTGAAGAATTTGTATAACTTCCACAGCCATTTTAACACATTAAGTCTTAGACAAGGGTAAAAATATTGTATATTTTTTTTTCTTAAAAATTGTTAATTTACATTTAATTTTGTATTTATTTTTAAAGTTACAGAAACTTGAAAAGTTTTCATGAATAGATTATAAAAATGTGTTACATGTTTTCTCCCATGTATTAACAACAATTAATCATGTAATGTAATTCAGTCCAATCAAAAAAATTGCATTTGCAAAAGAAACTTTTTTTTTTATTTCAAAACTAGAATATATATATATATATATATATATATATATATATATATAGAGAGAGAGAGAGAGAGAGAGAGAGAGAGGCAGAATTAATTTCTCATCCACAATATCAGCACAATTATACGAATATAAAGATATACTACAAAAATTTACTTCAAATATTCTCTAAATAGCTAAAATTATAAATCATAGTATTTGAAGAAAATAAAATCTTTATAAAAGGAGCAAACACCGAGTAAAAAAGATTTTTTAAAAAAAAACTTTGAATAAAATATCAATGTGTTTATAATCTAGATTTGTTTTGGGTTTTAAAGCTCCAACAGTGAAGCATGATGATAAATTATACACAATCGTATGCTCATTTATTTAACCAGTCAGTTTTGTGTACTTGGTACAAAGTTGGCTAATATTTTCTATCGTTGATTTTCCAAACGTGCCTAAGCTTATTAACAATTGTGCGACTCATTTTTAAATATGTAAAAGATAGTAAAAAAAAATTTCGCATTTGATATTTCTATATTAGATATTTACATATTTTTGAACAATATTTATTTTTGAATACAAATGTATAGCCTTGTATATTCTCGTTTTTTTTTTAAAAAAAAAAAAATCATTTTCTATAATAATGTTTGAAAGTGTAACGCAGATGTATGAATATGTAATGAAGGAAATCATAAGAGTAACACATGAACATGCAGAGTGAATTATTATCAATTGCAACTTATTAAGATACAGATCAATTTTCATCCAATCTTAAGGAATAAAGGTGATATATTCGAAAATTCAGGTATAAAATAAAGAGTTCACTTTGAGAATGAAATGTTTCACTCATTTGTTATACTGAAAACATGAAAATTTGGATCGATAAAATTCATGGCCCCATAAAATAAAATGTATTGTTTCTCAAAATTAAAAAACAGAAAGTGATAATGTACTTCCGAGAAAAGTGTACAATGTGATAAAGTTTGTTGATTCTATTTTTTAATACTATAAAATTTTGGGATTTATTTGTGATTGTCTCCATCAAGATACTATTTTAAACGATAGTGTAACATTTCAGATGTAAAGAAATTACAGATGGTCTTAGATAATGAAAAAAAAAATTAACTTACAAAATCATTTCATGTCAAATAATATAAAGAGTAAGCATTAAAATAAAGGAAAATATTACATAAAAAAAATCAATCAAATAATTAATGGCTTATGAAATCATTTTGTAAACTAGGTTTGAAACTAGTAATAAGATTTTTTTCTCATAATTTTTTTTATTCACAATCGAAGTCGTTTGACATTTGCTCAATTCTTGCTCGCGTGATTTTACTTTTTAAAAAATGATTCGTTGATATTCAGTGTAAAGTAATACACATGTAGTTAATATAATGACGCAAAATTATAATCGCCAAATAATTAAAAGAGAAATTTCCTATCGGTAGCTCAAAAAAAAAGAATGTATTTATCGAACGAGGGATAAGTGTAATGACTATTATAACATATACTACATTTGTACAAAACTTCCCGTCTGAGCCCAGCTCCCATGCATCGTCAGCAGTAAGTTTATTTCTAAATTACTACTTTCAGACGTCCTGCAGGCGCATTAAGCGAGTTATTTTTGTTTGACGAGATTAACTGAAATGAAGTTGGAAAAATATTTGTATAATATTTTTTTTAATAAAGTGGTAAATTACTTAAAATGTCACACTTTGTGATATTTTTCAAGTCAAACAGTGAATTATGGAATCTATGATCAGCTGATCTGAACGTTTCTCAAGTAAATAATATTTTGATCCAAGTGTTTGAGAAATCGTGACATGAAGCTCGGAGGCAGAGGTATTGCAGTTGAACATCCCAATTCTAAAAAAACCCCACTCAAGAGAGGAGGGGATGCAAAATAATTATATAGGGTCTCAAACCCTTCCGTTAGCATATCGTGGGTGTTACTTTTAACTACGGGGCCTATTTCTTGTTATTAGAACTTTGTATAGGCTCAAATAGACTATGATTAGGCATGCAATATAACTTATGTCTATTATGTGATGTCAATCCGAAAGAAATGAACGTGCTAAAACAAAATTTGTTTCTATTATCAGGAAATGATTTTAAAAATTTATTCATCATTTTTTTTTTTTAAAAAAAATATTATTTAAAAACATTTCATTGTGTGTTAAAGCCATACTATTTCACTCTACAATTATTTCCAAACAGAAAGTTAGAATAGCGGCGAACTCTGCCGAAATAAGAAATACACACGCCTAATTTTTTTTAAAAGAACCTTTTTAATTTTTCTTTTAGTAGAGATAAAGTTGCTTATTTTCATCAGAGTTAACTAATTAGCTAAAAAATAACGGAAATTCACGTTAAAAGTAACAATTATGAAAAAATTTTAAAGTGGCTAACCACCAGGACAACATCGATAAAATATACATTGCCTCAATTTTTTTTAGTCATGCACGAAAATGGTTCATCTGAGTTAAGTAAACATATAACAATTTAATTGAAAAGTCCCCGGCCTACCATAGTAAAACACATTTTTTTTTGGCAAAATTAGTTATTTTTATTCAACATAATTTCCTTCAAGGATGATACACTGATTATAGCGACCCTCCAACTTTTCGATATCATTTTTGTAGTACGATTTGTCCTTTGCTTCAAAATAGGCCTCAGTTTCGGCGATCACCTCTTCATTGGACGAAATTTTCTTCCCAGCGAGCATTCTTTTGAGATCTGAGAACAGGAAATAGTCGCTGGGGGGCCAGATCTGGAGAATACGGTGGATGAGGAAGCAATTCGAAGCCCAATTCATGGATTTTTACCATCGTTTTCACTGACTTGTGACACGGTGCATTGTCTTGGGGAAGCAGCACTTTCTTTTTCTTCAAATGCGACCGTTTTTCGGCGATTTCGTCCTTCAAACGGTCCAATAACGCCATGTAATAGTCGCTGTTGGTGGTCCTTCCTTTTTCAAGGTAGTCAATGAAAATTATTCCATGCGCATCCCAAAATACACACGCCATAACCTTGCCAGCCGATTGTTGCGTTTTCCCACGCTTTGGAGCGGGTTCATCGTGTGCAGTCCACTCGGATGACTGTCGATTGGACTTCGGAGTGAAAGGATGGAGCCATGTTTCATCCATTGTCACATATCGACGCAAAAACTCGTTTTTATTAAGCTTGATCATCTTCAAACACTGCTCCGAATCATCAACTCGTCGTTGTTTTTGGTCAAAAGTGAGCTCGCGTGGCACCCACTTTGCACAGAACTTTCTCATACCCAAATATTCGTGAATGATATGATGTACACGTTCAGTTGATATCTTTAGAGTGTCTGTTATTTCATTCAATTTCAATTGACGGTCATTCAAAATCATTTTGTGGATTTTTTTAATGTTTTCGTCGGTAACAACCTCTTTTGGGCGTCCACCGTCTTCGGTGGTCATTTCACCACGTCTAAACTTAGCATACCAACCCTTGACGATTGATTTTCCTGGGGCAGTGTCCGGAAACTCGGCATCAAACCAAGTTTTTGCTTCAACTGTATTTTTTCCCTTCAAAAGTAATATTTTATCAACACGCGAAATTCCTTTTTATCCATTTTTTTCACGATAACAAAAGTTGCTTCACTCAAAATGCTATAATTCACAAACTAATGATCCGACAGCTGTCAAATTTATACACGCATCTTTTGAGGGCTAGGACTAACTAAAAAACATATGGATTTAATTCTAGTAGCTCCATCTATGTGTCAGGCCGGGGATTTTTAAATTGACCTGTTATATAATCTCGATAATTAAGTTAACTTTATTACATATCTTAATTAAAACTATTGAAAAGTAATAGTAAAAAATAAATAACATTTTTAAATAATTCTATTCTGTAAAGTAGGATTTAAAAAAATAATAATAAAAGACTGTACTTTTAAAGACTTACGCCATTAGTCAAAAATTCATCTCGATAAGTTGTTTCGGAAGTTCTCCTCGGGCGAGGCGGTGGGGGGCGTTAAAAGAAGCCCTTGCTTCGAACATCAGCCGAAGACTGGAAAAAGAACTGGAATTTGGATACATAAAAAAAATAATAATTTTGAAACCAGACTAAGAGGAAAATATTTAAGCGTAAGACAGTATACCTTCCGTCATAGCAACACGTAAACATTGAATTTTTGTAATTATATGAATTGTTAACTTAATTACGCATACAACACGCACGAGTATTTGAGTCCGCGTACCGGATAGCGCATCGAAGGCGGTCAGACGTCAGAAAGAAAACCCTCAATCACTTTATGTTCAAATACAATGTAAACTCCACGCAATGCAACAGAGTATTGATCTTTGCTTTAAAGGATCAATTTACATATTAAATTAGCATAATCAATGTTTTGAGGTTATGTATTCCGATTGTTAAAAAGTTAATAGTCCTTCGTTTCTGTGTTTCATTTAAAACCCTTTTCGTGTTGTTTTATAATTTAATATATTCGTCGATCGCATTCGTGAGGTTTTTATTTTTAAAGAACATAGTAACAAAATTCACTTGTATTACTATAGAAATAGATATATAAGTTTTAAAGCTATAAAATTAGTTAAAATGATGACATGAGTATAAAGAATTTATTTTAAATATATAAATCTAATCTTTTGCGAGATAAATATTTAAAAAAAAAATTTACACACGCACGCTCTCTCTTTTTCTCTCTCTCTCTCACACACATATTTATACATATGTGTGTGTGTGTGTGCGTCTGTGTGTGTGAATTTGTTCTAAAATAGTTTGCAACGGAAATAAGATATCTCTAATAAAATGAGAATTTATATAATCATACCAATGGTTAAATAAAATTACAAATAGCAGCAACTCATATCAGTATTTTTGAGTCCGTACAGATAACGAGAAGGGAGCCTTAGGTAGTAAGATGTCAGAAAGAACTCATTCAATAACAGTTCTTTTCGCAACATGACATAAATAGTAGCTCCGTTAATCTTTCGAAAAAATAAACTCTGACATTTTAATGTATAATTAATTAATTAAATCAACATCATTAATTAACGATACAACGAATTCGTTTCTTTGGAAGTGCGAGACCTATTTTCTCAGTGAAGATCAGTCTTTAATCAGTTTACTCTTCAGTTAATCAATAATCAAAACAAATTAAATGTGTGGTTTACTAAACTCTACTTTAATAATTATTATTATAATAATACCTTGCGAACTCTAAGCAGTAGACTTCTAGCAACAGGATCGGCAGACACTCTCTGAATATCTTCCGAAATCTCTATAGCGGTCCTATGACTACCGCTAATTCCTGTATCAACTTTATTCACAATACTTCTTAATTAGTAAAGTTCATAGATCGTGGTTTTTTCTCAATTATGAGGTTCTCATTTCAAACATCGAATGCAGAGATTAGTTAAAGCGCGTGAGAATCCGTTGCAACATCTGAAGTACAAAATGCTTTTTTTTTTGTTTTTGTTTTTTCAGTTACGACACCTTTTTTTCACTGAAATTATTTCTTATTTCGAAGAGTTAGGCTAAATTTGAAATTTCGTAAAATTCATGAATTGGATGGATTGATACAAAACAAATCCTGTTATTTTAAATGAAAAATTTAAATATTTATTGATATAAAGATTTCGATTCCACACATGTCAAAGATATTTGTCAATTAATAGGCAATGATTTTCCAATTAGGAATACATTTTTTTTAAAAAGACTAAAAAATAAATATCATTCTAATAATATGAGTTATTAAATACAAATATGAAACGAAAGTGATAGTGATTCGAGCCGCCTTTCTTTTTTTAGGTTCAGTAAACAAGTTTACAATTGTCAGCTTTCGTAATCACGTTGGTGTTCGGTTCTTATATATATATATATATTGCTCACGAGTTATCGATAAAGGTTTAATAAGTACAAAATCAATAATTTTTTTCCGATAATTTTAAAAGGGAAAAAAGTCTGAAATAAGAAAAAACGTTTTTTTCTATTTTCTTTTTTTTTTTTGAGTTATAAGGAACGTAATATACATAAAATGAAAGAAGGAATGGTCCGGCTGCATTTAGTACGGAGGCATTGTAAACCTGCCTTTCTTTCGTGTCCTCGAAAAAATAAAAGAGGTAATTTCTTTTTAAAACATTTTTCCATGAAAGATGTAGATGCTATTCTTCCTCGTTCGAAATAAATTAAATTACATTATCTAACGATTGAGGAAATATAACGCATTGCTAAATTCGTCAATTTTACGCGATTAGCACATTTTTCCTTTAACTGATTTCTTTTCACGAGTCTTCGATTTTATGTCATTTCTGTAAGAATGTTATTTTACGGTCTTTCATAAAGTTAAAATGTATAAAACTAAAATTCCTTTGTAATACATTAATCAGACATAACAGTTGAAAAAATTTGCTGTTTCCAAAAGCAAATGTATTTTTTAATGCATTTCTTTGACACCATTTTTTCCTCTCTTCCCTCACACGTACATTTTAAACAAATTAAAAATTTTTAAATCAATTTTAAGCACCTTTTAATACGTTCCTATTTGCATAAGATTAGCGTCCGAAATTATTCGTGATTTTTCTTCAGATTCGG
>BMAW01072260.1:0-20801 GCA_019974015.1 Nephila pilipes | reverse complement strand
CCCCCCCCCCCCCCCCCGCGCATACATTGGAATGCGTTAGAGCGATTTTTCAATTTCAGTCTTTTCTCGGATGAAGCTACATTCGCGGAAGGGTGAATGGTGCAAAAATCTGCTGCTCCGTGACAGCCCCCAAAAAGTATGTTTGATGCTTGACGACTCGCTGAGTGGTCCTTTATTTTCTGTTAAAAGACAGAAATAGGAGAAGTTTATCTGGATATGTTGGAGCCATTTTCCGTTTGGCTTAAAATTGACTATCTCCTGAATATTGTCAGTGCCCATAAAGGCAGAAGGTCACACCAAAGGTCACATTTGTAGAAGTGTCATAATTGTTTCAAAATTAAATTTGGTAAGTTACTCCTTCACATTATGTATCTATTTTTAATTTTCCTGCATATAATTTCGTGCACTGACACATTCAAATAAGGTACTCTTGAATGGGACATCCTCCTATATATTGAAATAATTTATTCATATTAAGAATTTTGCACGTCGATCTCTTTCTTACATTACTCGAATTAAGAATTTTGAACATCCATCGCTGTCTTACGATTCTCCTCCTTCTGTCATACGATTGCGCTATATAATGCATTAAGTGATTTCGCGGCAATTAGAATATATATAAGTTCGATTTCATTTTACGATAATTTTCTTTAAATAAGAATGACGTAAAGAAAAAGTGTCTTAACATATTTTAACGTTCAGGCGTTTTTTCAAAATATGTTATACAAACAGTTCAATATTATTTGTTGATTGTATTTTAAAGAATGAATTAGTAATGTACTGAATTTCTATAAAAATAGTCGAAAATGTAGAAAATGCTTATTAGTGAATTAGTGTAATTTTATTAAATCATGCCATTCATGATTGTTTGAAGGCAAGTAAGGTCCCAAAATGCAGCTGGGCCTACGGAACAATCATGTGATGAGATAATGACTCCCAAGAGAATTCCCACCTTTGGGAAAAAACGTGTTTTAAAACCCCGAAGTGCCAGGGTGAGCTTTTCTTCCTCCCGTGGGTTTTTCTATCCACCACGCGATCTATTGATGTAGTCAACCGCAAAATGTCGCAGCTGACCCCTTTTCAAAATAAAGTGTGAAATGTCCATGACTTACCCATTTTACGACATTAGTTATAACATATAGCTTAAAGTATGCTGAGATTAATAATTTATGGTTTGCTTTCATTTTAATTTCATTTAGCTTAAAGTATGCTGAATATAATTATCGTTTGCATTGATTTTAATGTCTGAAAAGATTATTATTGTCCACTTCAACATTTTATTGTTCAATTTTTCTCGTATAATGTTGTCAATAATGATTACACCAATATGGAAGGAAAATACTGAATGGAATGTATTGAAATGCTTTGGAATTACGTGTTTTGGAATGCTTTCTGAAACTTTTAAGGGGAATGGTTCATCTAATGAAGTTTCATTATATCATGACATGTTAATCAATTATCAGGTGTATGGCGTATAAAACCGGGAGGCTTGCCTACTAGAAGTTACAGTAATTAAATAACTATGGAATTAATTTATTTAATAAGGGATTAATGCAATATGCGATTAATTAGGAGTTTTGCAATGTGGGTCGAAATTATTCTTCTGATGTAGAAAGAATGAATGAATCCTCCATTTTCTACTCAAACGCTTAAAGGCTTTTTACACCAATCGATAAGAAAATTATTTTCAATGCCAGAAGCACAAAATGTGCTGATAATATTAATTATTCTAAAAACACGTATTATCAAAAACAGTTGCGAATAAAAATGAACTGTAGCTTACAATAATTCTTATGAGTTGGGATTCTCATGTTCTTGAAAACCTTGAAATTCCAAAATCTCACTCTATTACTTTCAGTTGCGTAAGAAAACAATTTGAAGAATTCCTGTCATTCAACTGCTTCGCTTTAAAGTAAATTTTCCTATCTTTCATTGTCGATTCAATTACTACGCAATGTTTGAAATTGGAATATATATATGTATAATCCATAATATATATATATATATATATATATATATATATATATATATATATATATATATATATATATATATATATATATATATATATATATATATATATATATATATATATATATATATATATATATATATATGGATTATGCGTCTCTTTCGATAAACAGTATCAAAAATTTAAAAAAACACATCTTCCTATCATACTTAAAATTAAACAAAATTTTGTATTAAAGGGAGAATTAATTGAAAAAAAAAATTGATGAAATAAATAAACGGAAAAACTATAAATGTGAAAATGCGAAATTTTAAGTAATATGGTATTAAATTAACCATAAATATTATGATTTCTTAAATTGTATTATTAGCGAATTCTCTTCCGCGAAATAATTAAAACAGTAATACTTTTTCTATCTTTAAAAGTTTTTTTTTTTTTTTTTTTTTTAGAAAATAGATAATTTTCAAATGTATGAAATGCTAGTCAATAGTGAGAAAAAAGATTCACTCCTTTATTTACTTTTCTGTTTTGTTTATGTCTTATTTTAAATGTACAATTTGTTGTACTCTAATAATATTTTATTTTGCATATGTAATATATTATTTTATAAATGAATATAGTATAATCATCAAAGGCTTGTTTCCTATTTCTCATAGGTAATAATATAAAGTTATCAAAGCTTAGCTTATAGCTATCTTTATTCATTTTAAATGCTCGGTTGATCTATGTTTATCTTTTCTAAGCCCTTTAATGCTCAAAAAATTTAGCTATTTCTTTTTAAATTTCAGTTGCATACATTGCGTAAAGAATTTTAAAAATGTGTCGGAATCTAGCTAAATATTTTAAGAACATAAATAAATGAAATTATTCAAATAGTATAAAGAAAATTAAAAGAAAAAATAAAATATCTAAAACAGTGTCTTCTTATTAGGAATCAACTGCTTTACAAAACAAAAAGAATGAAAATGATATCTGAACCTCATTTTTGATTAAACTAAGAGTCGAAGCAACAGAAATATTATTTCTATCTTCATATTTCACGTCTCACGGCGTCTAATCTTACTGTTGTTATCCATTTAGAGTAGTTTATTCATCAGATTGGTTACGTTAACTCCACTGTAAGTATACAAATGAAACCAACCGCATCAATATAAAGAAAATTGACTGAAGCAAGACTTCAAATGCTGATTCAAGCAAATTTATCAAAAGTTCCCTTATAATAGATTTCAAATTAAACAAGAGCTTTAAATACCTACCTGAATGTCTTGAAGATATATAAACACAAAGGCCGAATAGTACTTATTTTGTGCGTTAAATCGTATTTACTGAAGTTTCGCAAAACAGAGGAATAATTTAATAATTCGAAATAAAAACCAACGTTTTTATATGGTGCCAAAGTTTATTAAAAAAATTATTAAAATATTAGTTAAAACTGGTCGCAAATATCTAAATATTGCATTGTTAGGCAAATAAGAACGGTTCCCAAAATTTCAGAGCTCTAGCTTGATGGGAAGTTGGTTAAATTAACGATCGAAAATTTGATGACACACACACCAAGTGAAATTCAGAAAAACGTTGTAAATACAGAGTGATACTATATTTGTAATGTTTGAGAGCCTTTTTTTAAAGGAATCAAAAAAGCAAAACAACATATTTATGTTTCTCATGCTGAAATCCTTCATTTTCAACTGTTCTTTTCAAACGAACTCTTTAAAAATTTATTCGCCGCGATATTATAATTGAATGTCTTGCTCGGTGGTATGAGAATGGAATTGCGATAAATATAAAAAAATTATATCCGATATTTATTTTACTTTAAAATATTCTACTTTCGTAGCAACTAATATAGTAAAAAAGTAGACTGTCGATTTATTTCTTTTTATCGCTTTCGAAAATAAAAGTTTTCGAGTTCGTTTAATCAACTTCAAACACTAATGAAACACACAATTCGAAATTTTGAGAATTATGTGTTTCATTTGTGTTTGAATTTGTTCTTCTACCTCAGACAATAGATTTCCAACACGCGATCTTTTCTTTCTTTCCTTGACATTTACATGATTGAAACTAAATACCCTACCCACGCAATATTTTTTTTAAATAACGAAAGTAAATTACCTTCTGACCTTGAGCTATCGAGAAATAGAAGTGACCAACTGACCGAGTACTCACAGTGGGGAATTTTTCGACCCTGAGGTCATTTTCGTATCTTGAGTCGATTACGATTCCGTCTGCGTTACTTCGAAAGAGAACCTGTTTCGAAGCGCTTTCGTTTCCGGAAGTCTCCATTGAAAGAAAGCGGTTTAATAAGGGATATTAAGCATTTGTTTCGACAGAACTTTTTCTTTTGAGGCCCGAAGCAGGTGGTAAGTAGATGTTGTGATTTCCTAATAATCTTTGAGAGGCATTCGATGAACTGCTTGAATGCCGTCAATCATCACATATATGAAATAAGTAACTATAGTACGTTTTAAATTATGCGATTTCTTCCAACCAGCAATGGATTGTGGAACGATTATTATAATTTGTTTCCCCCTTAAAAGATATCATCTAAAAAAATCAGGTAACCGCTATCGTGGATGTAATTTCACCCCCCAGTAAATGAATTTTATTTTATAAATTGAATGAAGGCATATGAATGAGATTACATGTATTATAAGAATAACATATTTCATGAAGGTTATAAAATTAATTTTTTACAGTTGTTAGAAATAATATCGTGATGTCTTTTACGAATGAAGTTGGTACATATCGTATATCTCGCGGTTTATTTTCTTCTTTCCTCGTACATATACAGCATCTTCCATACTTATATGGGGATGGACTTGTTGCCTCAACCTTTTTACCGAGTATTTCTAATATAATTATCCTCAGAGTATGTGGGAAATTCGGTATTTTTAATCGTTCTTCAAGAAAGGATTTAGTGAGAGAAAATGCTAATTCTAACAGGTAATCTCTTCTGATAATGCTTCTGATACCATTTGCTGCATTGCAAAATGCAAGAATGATGTTCGAGTTTATACTTGCTGCGCTCAGTAATCCATAAAATACTGCTAAAGGAAAGGTGACCAGATTTTAACATTCGAAAAAACGGGACACCATTGACGGGGGTGGGAGAGGTCTTGATTAAAAATTTGGTACCTAAAAATACCTATCTTTGGTACCTAAATAAATTACTTACCAAAATTATTTGAATAGCTTATCTGTTGACATTACTTGTTTAACTAGCATGCAGTGCGATGTTTATCGCAGGAGAGACAGTTATAGAACTGAATGTGCGAAGGAGTTACTTCGCGGACGACCAACAAACTCTTTACAACCTGACCCTTCTCTCTCAAATTCCCCTCCGTTTCCAATTTTTGTACAAGATGTAATTCCTTTACAATAGTGTTCCAAATGGTACTAGATCGCTAGCGGAACATGTCGCCATAAGAATAAAATCTGTGAAAGTGTACAAAGTGTTCTCTCTTCATTTTACAGCTATAAAATGTTATAGAATATTATAAAATTTACAAAAAAAAAATATATATATATATAAAACTCATAACCTGGTGAAATAGCTACATGGAAGCCGAAAATCGTATATTCCCGTTCTCCCTCCGTTCCCAAGCTTGTCGTGCATTCTTTCAAAAAATCGGGACTTTATCAAAACACCGCGAAACGCGGGGAAAATGGTTAAAAATTGGGACTGTCCCGCTAAAAGTGGGACGTCTGGTCACCATAGCTAAAGGCCATCTTCGAGTCCTACTATTGAAATGAACTCACAAGTCTACATCATCGTCTTCAACATTAGCGCTCAGGATCACTAAGCTCATTTGTTTCTAGCAAAATTTTTCCATTTAATCTTTTTCGGGGTTGAATGCCATATTATAAAATAACCATCACGGCAATAAAATAAATAAAAACACTTCTAAAATAATTATTTCCTCACCTCTCCGCTTATTATTTTCATAGTAGAAACAAAAGTTATAACTACGGTACCTGACAGCAAAACGAAGTAATTTTAAAATACTTATATTTACGATAACATGGATGAAATGTCATTCCAGATCAGTTTATTTTGTCGTGCAGCAAAGTACGAAACAAAAGTAAATTTTTTTTATGATAACGGTATTCCTGCTGATACCATAAATCAATGTTACTAGTTATTCGGTTTTTTAATAATGAAAGAAAAATGTTTTACGCGGGGTGATTTTTCAGCCATGATACCTTTCCAGGGTTAAGGGGAGTCAGTACCCTAAAAACGAACAAATCATCCTTTTTTTTAATTTAGTAATACTCTTTGATTTATTATCTTTCTTTTGATATATTACTTTTGAATGTAAGAGAACTAAAAGTTGGAAGAAGTGACAATGAAAAATGTAAACAAACGAATTTGGGACTTCATCACACCTTAGTTTTATAAATTTAGTAATTTTATGCCATTTTTTTAGAATCAAAAACCAATTATGTTTTGTTTTGTTTTAATCATAATTGTTGAGCTTACAATTCTTTTCTAATTACTAAAATTTCATTATGACTCATTTGTTGATATCTCTTGTTCTGTTCGTAGTGTGTTTATTATTTTTTTTTATGTTTTACAGTAATAATATCATAATTCATGTTTTTATTCATCAGATATTTTCCTACAAACATGACATTTTAGTATTATAAGCAGTAAAAAAAATTAATTTTTTTATTTATATTACTTATTTTAATATTTGTTTCTTGTTAGTCTCTTGTAGTTAATAAACTTGGAAGAAAGTGATCAAATATTAAAAGTACGAACTGAAATTACATGATAAATTATTATGTAATTATAATTTTAAGAAAAAACCATGTAGTTGATGGTTTAAATTGGCATTTTAAGTTAACTGAAGCATATTTTAATTATTGTTAATTAATATACTATATTTAGATACAAGTAGAACGATGATGATCAATTACGTTCGAACAGTTCCTGAAAGCCTGCATTTAAAGAAAGCGATATAGTAAGAGAAAGAGGAAACCTTTGTTTCTTTTCAAGCCAGATTCAAAACAAGAGGTAAGATTTCAAATAACCTTTGACGGACATTGTAACTATCAAATTAAGTTATTTGTTTGTAACGTCGTGAAATATCACATTGCATATAAGAAATCAGAAATTACTTAACGTTTTAAATGTGTGTGTTGTATTAATAAATTTGTTCAAAAGGTATTTTTATACATGTAGAAACTTTAATGCTGTATGTGGTAAAAAAAAAGTGTTCGATTTTGTAAAAAATAAGAGGAACTTAATTTAAGTCTTGCATTCGTTTCATTAATTGTTGGACGATTTTTATAATTTCTTGTACAACAATTTCTTTTAAATCAATTTATATAATCATACAGTGTTCGTAAAAATGATTTTATTTTGTTAAGCAATCCTGTTTATTAGTTTTCAAAATGTAAAATTCACTCCAACCCTTTTTTTGTGTCCCTTTTTGTCGAACTATTTTTTTTTGTAAACATAAGCATATTTTAAGATAAATACTCATATTTAAAAAAAAGGGTTTTTTTTCTTCGATATTAATGATACAATTCTCTTAAGTTATGCTTAAGTTTCTGTACAAAAATAAATCGATAATTAAAAATGAATGATAATTGGTAATTAATAGGCTATATATATATATATATATATATATATATAACATATATAGACAAAAAAAATTAGCGCACCAAGAAGGAGTCTTCAAAATGAAACGAAATTTTACATACGTAATGACTACTTTGATATAAGTAAATGATTAGAAAATCAAAGAAAAAGGATTGTTTATTTCAGAGAAAAAGGCAAAAGAACGGAGAATTTAATTTCCTTTTGACCCCCCTGTGGCGCGAATGCACGATGCGATACGATCAGGCATTGAGGCATACAAGTTCTGTATGATGTCTTGAGACATTTCGTTTCATATTTGCTGCAACCTTGCCTCTAGTTCGTTCAAACTCGCGGGATGCCCAACTCGCCGTCCCAAATGAGCCCAGATATGTTCAATTGGAGACAAGTCTGGGGATCGGGCAGGCCAAGGAAGGGTAGTAACAGTGCGGAGACAGTCTTGTGACACCCTTGCCGTGTGAGGCCGAGCATTGTCTTGTTGAAAAATGGCTCCTGGGAGCCGTTGCATAAGTGGCAACACATGTGGTTGCAGGATGTCATGGACATACCGCTGGGCTGTCATGGTGCCACGGATCAATACTATTGGTGACTGTGTATTGTAGGCAATGGCACCCCATACCACCACACCAGCTGTGGGAGCGGTGTGTCGCTGTAAAGCAAAGGCAGGATTGAGGCGTTCACCACGGGGTCTCCCCACACGAACACGATTGTCATCACTGCTGATATTGAATTTGGATTCGTCGCTAAAGACGACCTGGTTCCATTCCGTTGCAATCCAGTTTCCTCGTGCGTGGCACCACTCCAAACGGAGGCGTCAATGGGTGGGCGTCAAGGGAAGTACACGTAATGGGCGCCTCGATCCCAAATGTCCTTCAGCCAGGCGCCTTCGTATGGTTCGAGAAGACACAGGGCCCTCTAGTGAAGGTGCTACCTGTGCCTGAATGGCGGCCGATGAAGCAGTTGGTTGTACGCGTGCATTTCTTACGATGTGGCGGTCTTCTCTATCACTGGTCTGTCGAGGGCGTCCTGAGTCTGGTCTTCGTGTAAATGACATCTCTCGGATTCACTGGTCCCAACACTTATTCAGAGCACAATCAGAGCGGCCTAATTGACGAGCTATTCTCCTAGCTGACCACCCAGCTTCCATCATGCCGATGATTCTCCCCCTCTCAAACTGTGACAGCTGCTCATATTGTCTTCGAAAACGGCATAAGGGCATGTCTACCTCAGCTCTTCCTTTGTAAGCGATTCCGCACACTCAAACAAGCTTTGGTTACCTGTTTTATACTCCACGGAGAACGACGTTAAACACCCTCTACCGGCTATACGTAATGCGCAATCACTCTGCATTTCTAATCATTTGCATATCTCCCCGACATGTACCTTCATGCCAAGTTTCGTTACGATCCCGCAATTATTTCTTGATGCGCTAATTTTCTTATCCATGAGTGTATATATATATATATTATAATAATAATTTTTACAGATGTTTTCTTTTGCACAATTTTTATAGTATTAATTTTAAGCACCCAAAAATTCCCAATATTTCAGAAAAGCGATGAATTATAGTTACTGCTTTCATCTACATACATAAATTTGAAGAAAAAAAGTAATATTTACTTAATTTGAAATTGAAATATGTCATTAATTTGAAAACGTCTGCGTAATAAAGCATAGTTTTCGGTTGGTAAGAAATAATTCAGACCTTCTTTGTAACTGAAAGGAAAAATCTATGGTTTTGTTTCTATTTTTTGTGAGATCAACGTTTTTAAAAAAATGCGTAAATATTTTTGAATTTATTAAACTCTAGTTCGAGAACTCGAAAATAAAATTTTTTGAGTAGTTTAAATCTTGCAATGGAGGTATTTCAATGATTTCATAAATTATTTCTTATACCTTATTGCGTTATATTACGCCACCTGCTTTATTCTAATTGAGTATAAACTACTTTTTGGTCATTTGCAATTTATTTTTTCTGCTTTTCAAAATACATTTTTTTTTTCAAATGCCCCATTTTAGGTTATGCATTTTATCAAAATTATTTATGGATAACTATGCTTCATAATAATGAAATACATCAAAAACAAAGAAGCAGAGACCAAAGCTATTAGCTTCAAGAAAGTGCTGTGTCTCTGTAGGATTTGTAACGCCTTTTCTACATTATTTAATTCAACTGCCCTTTAAATGAAGTCAATAATTACAGAACTCGAACTGAAAATCAGAAAGAGTAAGATAAAATGCCTTATGAGTAACCACTGAAGAATATAAACAAAGTCGTTCTCTCTCGAATCCCACTTAATTCGTAGAATTCTAGATTATGATCGACAAATAAAGTCTTAGTTGCCGGATCACTCGCTCTGATTGAAACATTTCTCATTAATAGTAATCTCGTATCTCAGTACTAGGGCTCAGAATCCCTTATATCCAAAAAAAAAAAAAAACTACAATGATGACCTCAAGTTTGTCGAGAAAAGAATACTTATATAATCTCAACGAATCAGAGTACACACAAAGGGGTTTGAATAACTAGAACTAAGCCATGATAAAACAGTGATATTTTTTTTTGACACGGCATTCATAATAACCTTTCGTGAGATAGATATGTAAGAAGAACCGTTATCTTAATAGAAACTTCCTTCCTAATACAATAAGGATCAATAAGTTCCCAGATTTAGTCAATGGCAATTTATTAAAATCATGTTCAGAACTTATACCCCCTCTCCCCCTTTAAACTATTGTCCTCCTGTATTTATGCACTAGTTCTACCGTTCACATAACTGCTCCAGACATTTCTGTTCGTCGTTTTTTTTTTTAAAGTTCCTTCCTTCGTCGCATTTTTCATCATCTCATCTGAATAAGCAAAAAGATTTCCCTTCATTTCATTTTCAGCCGAGGAAACAGGTACATGTTCGCTAGTATCAAGTCTTCAGAATAGGGAGGATGTTCCGTTATGTCTTCCGAAGTACTTTTTCACCTTTATGGATCGGTTTGTCTCTTCAAGGTCATGCAATAAAATCCAAACGGTTCCTCTTTCACGTAGTTCACTTCTTACTGCATATCAGCCGTCTCAGGATATCAAGTAATGTTTTTGTTGACAGTTTCTACTTTAGGAATAAATTCATGATGAGTCTTGGATAGCAGTGGAACGCCTACTCCCAAGATTATCATCAAAGCTCGTGTAACATTGACGAAAACATTTATGCGACTCGTCTAGTGCCTTTTTTTTGTTTCATTACATCTTTTTCGTATGCTATCTCCAGCTCCCTGAAAAGCCTCACATGATAATTTCTTCATCAAAAATGCAGAATTTTATTTTGGCATTCTATTCTGAAGACGCCATTTCGGTATCCGACGAATGCGAGCACTATTTTGTCAGTAACAAGTTACAACTTTAGCCGACAATAATGGAAGTGGTTGACAGATATCTCGGCATCTTCCTTAGTAGTTCTGTTGATCTCAAAAAGAAAACTTTCCCCTCGAGGCGTACATTTGTTTGGAACTAAACTGGACAGCTATCTCCCCGCTTATCACTTGGATCAATGCGGATTCAGAATAAGATAGTATCCGATGAAAATCTTTCAGACTTATCTTCGACGACAGGAATGCATGTACACCAGGATACTGGATGCACTGGTGTACAGGCTGGATTGTCCCAGCCTCGGCTGTTTCTCATGCTTTCACTCAATTTCACATAAATTTCTCGTCCATAAACGCACTCTCCCTTTATTTAAGCACTGATGCAGGTGCTGTGAGGGTGTCTTGAGTTCAAGAAATAAAATCAGCGTTAGCCGAACACTTGTGGCTTATTTATTTTCCTTTTTAACAAAACACCACAACACAATAAATATAAAATGCATGGAATGATCGCAACACATTTTATATAATCTTCAGAGCTACCGGATCGATTGTAAACATCTAGTCTCATTCCGCGGTCGTCTCTCGTTTCTCGCGAATTCAAGCTACCCAATTTTGGCGCTGCTAGGAATCTCTGGAATTTCAGGTGTCGCTCCAGCTTCTTGATTTACCAGTGCCCTTATAAAACATTTACCTCACTTCACACTCAAATAACTCTTGATCGGCGGTACCTTCAAACAAATCGCGAAGATCTCAATTCAAACCTGCCCATTTGCTTCTCGGGTAATGCGGTCATGAAATACTACCACATACGTTTCATAATGGTCCTGATGTGACATATAATAACGCTGACTTTCTCATGAGATCCGATTATGTCTCGACAAACGCGTCTTATTTAATTCTTAGAAAAATGATTGAATAAGATTTAGATTAATATTAAAAAGATTTAGACTAATTATTAAAGTTGCACTTTGTACAAAAAGTGCTTCCCGATCCAATTTAAATTCACACACTTAAAATTTGTAAGTTATGTCTTCTTCAGAGATGCGCAAATTCGATTGATGTTGTCTCGTATATTTTCATAACGTGCTGTATTATTTTTAACTTAATAAGGCGATCCTGGTTAATTGAAAACAAACAGGATTGAATCAAAAGTTATCATGCCCCCCCAACCCTTAAATCTACGTCTTGGGCATGTAAGGATCTAAAGCTCGCTTCTGGTAACCTCTCGACGGTGGTCTGAATGGTATCCAGAAAATTCTTCCAAAAAATCGACAACTCCACCAATAGAACCATTCAAGCAATTGAAAAATACACACCCATCAGAAATAACCAACTACTACACAGACCTCGAGCAATTCTTCTGGATGAATCCAACCCCCTTTATCACTTTAAATTTAACATTACAAATTTTTTCATTGATTTCCTGATATTATATACATCAAAATGACATCCCTCCACAACAGCCAATAGGAGCTCACCCATCAACCAATAGGAGTTCACCCATCAACCAATAGGAACTCACCATCTCCTACGCTTGAAAAGACATTGATTCTACAACCTAACCAGACTAGAGGAATGAGACAGGATAGTTCTACCAATGCAACCAATAAAATCTTAAACTTTTTCAATTTCGTAAAATAGCATCATCTCAAATCCTCTACAATAATTAAAGAACTCCTGAAAATAAGGAAATTTTTTTTCACGGCTTAAATTTAACAATATCAGCTATTTTGTTAAAATCCTTCATAAAACAAAAAATATCTCCATTAAGAAGAGCTTAAAAAATGACAATGTCTCTATACAAATCTGAATTTTATTCATAATAAGTGAATAAAAATTTTAACTTTTAATTTTTAGTAATTAATAACCAAGCATTGCTCGTAATTCACATTTTTTCATGTCATCTTAAGCGTTTACAATATTTTTATTTTAACTCCTGGGCAACCAATATTCTGTCTCATCTTTCAATTTTTACTAAAACTGGGGGTTAAAGCCCGTGAGGGTTATGCGCCCCAATCATTATATTCCCGCTGGTCTGAATGGTCACTCCCTGAGGATGCAATAAAAGGAAGCGGTTGACGGAGAAATAAGGAAAGGGGAAGGGAGCGGAGAGGTGACAGCAAGAATGGTGTCGTGTTCCCTAGAAACACGTGAAAATTAAATCATTGAGACTGTAGCATGAGGTGTTTATTCAAAAGCATGTTAGCGGCGAATGCAGTCCAAATCTCCTAGGTTAAAAGTGAAATTAAACAAAGCCGATACTTAGCGTTGAGTACCTTACAGTGCATCTAACAACTTTATCATTTACAATTTTAATACTTTGAACAAGATACCACCATTTATAGAAACAAGAAAAGAATTTAGCCTCACTGAAAGTAAATATTATACTCTAGTATTTTTCATACCTTAAGTAGATATTGTTCGCGGTAATTACGCCACAAAAAGGAAACGAAATGATTTTGGGTAACTCTGAACTCGTCAGAAGACTTGCTACTTTTCAAAAGAAACAATAAGATTTATCTTGCAAACAGTATTGACAAACATGAAATTAACTCTGTGAATTTTATATATTTTCAAATCTGACGAGCAATATTATATATATATATCCAACCCTTTTTCTTTTCAACCATTTTTTTTCTCTCTTTTTTCTAGTATCTAGATCCCAGTTGTTTTGTGTTGCATAGTCATATCTGGTGCTGGCGCCTCTAAACTTCACCGTAACTTATTTTTAACATGCAATTGCTAGGAACTTTCGGAAATTTTATTTAAAAAAAAATGTTATGTCCTTCAAAATTGTACATTCGACGAAAATATTCATTTTGTTTCTCTTGCTATGAAGTTAAAGAATGCCGTATTTAAATATTTTTCGTTAAACGTATTCATGTTTGTACATAAATCTGAAAATTTATGAATATAATACATGTTTATAATTTGAAATTCTTTTTGATTTTACAGACAGTGATGCCGAACAGATGTGGAGCTGGATATTCGTACATGATTCACGTAGATGCACTCTCTGGTGACCGTAATACCACGAAACTTGTTTTATCATGGGAATACTAATAGTCTAAGACGGGTATGTTCCGTATTTTAAGCATTTCATCATACTTTGTATAATGTGAAGGTCGGCAACGGTATGTTGTAAAGAACCAAGCTAAATTCAAAAAGAAAAATAGTTTATTAAATGATGAAAATGTATAGAAAATGGAGAAAGCGCATTTCTGCGTGCTTACACCTCGCACTTTCATACTCAAATATGCGTTGGCAGGAGGCGCTGCAGCAACGCAGCGGGTCAATTCCCACAATATATTCTAATTCACATCGGCAAGTAATGTAATTCTAATCGATTGAAATATGTTAATAAAGTTTTATTTATAAAAGCAAAAATATTTACCTTTTAAAATACATTGCATTCAAAAGACAGCATGTTTCTTTATCCAAAGATGAAGATATAAGTATGGAAAGTGCACTGTAAAGACAAATAAATACGTGTTCGTTAGACCAAATCTTAAAAAATAATATATGCGTAGCATAGTGATATTTATGAACAATGGTCTTCAAACTGTTCAGAAAATATTGAAACTAAATTTTGCTTGTTTTATTATTTTTAACATGGATAGTTTAGTTTTTTATTAACGTCGCCCTAGAAGCAACACGAGGGCTATTGGCGACGGACCTCGTAATTTTGAACCACGGTCAAGTGACGAGGACGACACCTGAGCTGGCACCCCCCTCTCCTAACATCCACACCACGCCAACGGGAGGACTTTGGGCCCCGAACAGATTTAATGTGCATCAGCCCCGGCTACACGGCGGGTCTTTGGTGGCCAAGGATCGAACCCGCGACTGAACGAAAACCGCCGGCCGCTAGTCCACGACCTTGACCACTAGGCTACTGCGGCCCCATTTTTAACATGGAAAGAGAAGAAATTTGAATTGTTTTTTCTAACTATGTGGAAGTTACGACAAAATATTGATTTATTTTTAAAAAAAATTATCCTCACAAATCCAGGTTCTTGTGTGATTTATGCGAATTCTTATTTTGGTTTCTAATTGTTACACTGATTACATTTACTGCTTTCTTCATCTGTCTCTTTAGGGCATTTCCCCATCAAAATGAAAAACATTTGGAGGATTAAACTATCAAAGTATTTGTCGCTGTTGGCCTTCTTCAACGCAGTTACAGTGTTGTGGGATGTATGCTCGGCGGACGTCTCTTACGAAGAATTGGTGAAAATGGGCGCCCAGTGCGATCCTTTCGACAATTGTCGACAACCACGCGGCACTGATCAGCTCAACAAATACAACTGCGATTGCGACAGCTCTTGTGTAGTGTTTGACACTTGCTGTGTCGATTCTCCATACAGAAACGAGTCAGTAGCCCCTGTCACTGGTGTGACGTGCCGCAAAGTATACGACGATCAAAGTCCCGAAGTGTACATGGTCGACAGTTGCACGAACCCGGATTTATCATCAGAAATGCTGTGCGGAACCAGCGCCGAAGAGAGTAACGATCTTTTTTTAATTATTCCAGTCACCAGTGTAACGACCAGAATAACTTACAGGAACTATTTCTGCGCCTTGTGCAACGAGAATACTGAAGACGATCAGCTCGTTCTTTGGGATTTTCAAGCGGAAGGACACAGCGAAAGACTCAATGACAGTACCATGCCAGACTTCACGTACGATGCTGCTTTGAAATCTTGGCGTATTGTTAACGACTCTTCGGTGAAAATATCGATAAGAATTCCAGACAATCTAAGAATCATTGTCAAAACGTGTTCGGTGGACTTAATTTCAAATTGTTCAAACGACTGGCCGGACGATTCTGTGGCAGAAAAATGTGCAGCCTACATGGCAAAAGTAACCTTGAGAGATTTTTTTTATCCCCTCTCGTATAGAAATCCTCACTGCGCGCTGTGCAACTTCGAAAATGTGGAGTTACGCGAATGTGATATAACTGAAAATCAATCAACACCCTTTTCTGGAAAAAAACCTTGGATTCATTCCTTTCTCAGACCGTCCAATCCGGATTATGATGAGCCTCATCGTACCATCACAGACCCTCGCTATAGTGTAAGTCAAATCCCTTTCATAAGGTTATTTCAGTTGCACAATAAACCAAAGTGTGGCTTGAAAATGATATATGATAAATTCTCGAAGAAATGCAGATGTAATTCTCAGCGATCATCAATGAAAGATGGAGCCTGTGTGAACAAAACTTGAATTAATGATGTTCAAAAGTGTTAAATTGTGATAATATAGGCCTAAGTAAATGTAAGTAATTATTTCATTCCCAACATTTAAGTGTACAAAATATTCTTATTTGAATAAACTCGAATATTGGAATTTTACTTTATCCTTCAAAAATTGTTTCAGAAATTATTTTATTTGTGTGTAACAAAATATTAAATGATACTGGTTTATTCACATGGTCAAAAACCCTGATAACTCAAAAATATTGTTCCTTACTCGAGAGCCAAGTTAGTATTATTATTAATAGTTCAGAGGGAACTAAGTTATGATTTTACTGGATTTATTAATTTACTGAAATAAAGTTGTCGAATTTTAAAAAGTGCATTTTTATTACAACTTTGGATTTTGGCTTCAGAATTGTGTAGGAAAATGTCTGAAATGTATTTCAAATGTCCCGGAATTCCGATCATTGAATACAGAGATATTCACAAACGAAACAAACTTTTAGGGTGTAATTGACAAAATTCGTACAGTGATTCCTTTGCAAAATATTTAATTTTTTAGTTACAATAATTTAACAAAGTTCTTTTCCAACTGGTTTAATCATAAAATTTTTAGCAGCAGTTATTATTTCAAAATTATAAAAAATATTCTTCATCCTCTGGCCGGAGGTGGATTAAGCTAGTTGGAGGCCCCTGGCGGTAAAAGGTTTGGGGCCCCGTGGGCTGAAGAGTCGAAAAACTTAATTAGTGAAAAAGTTCGCTGACCTTAAATTCTCAAAATAAAATGTATAGCTAATTAAAAAAAATTAACGGCTCAAAAAAATTTTTAACTTTATTTTAAAGAATTTAAAAAAAAACTTACTTAAAAGCTTACAATTTCGCTATATAACTTTACGTCTTGATTTTTCTTGGGCAAATTCATCGATTATTTTTGCAGTATCTATTTGGTCCAAAACATCTTGTTCTATATATAATATGGCCATGCTGTTCAGTTTGTCTTCTCCCATACTACTGCTTAAATAATTTTTATCGCGCTTTAAAACCGAAAAAGATCTCTCATCTGATGTATTTGATATCGGTATAGTTAAAAATATTTTTAAAAGTATCTCTACATTAGGGAAAGTCGAGACGATTTCTTTTGCAACTCGATAAATTTCTATTGGAGTGTTCACAGTGTCTTTGTTTTCTTTTAAAAATAGCAAAAACTGATCCAATTCATCGTAAAAATTAAACGATTCTATATCGCCTTTGTAAATATCCTTTAATTTTTGTACAGCTTTCTTCTTAATTTCAGGTAACCTCTCGTCAAAAAATACCAAAAAGTGTTCTGTAACAGTTTCATATATTCCAGCTCTTCGGGATAGTTCTGCACTTGTCCTATTGCATATGACATAAAATGAGTTGACCAAGAAAATTTCCCTATTTTTAAATTCATGATCTTCTTTAATTTCACCGAAAATAATTTTTCTCCTTCGCTGCCTACAAGCTTGTCCAACTTCCTTTTCAAATGAAGCCCAGTTGCTTCTTGTTCTACTTTTCCAAATTCATTCCTGAAATTTTGTATATAATTTTCTAAAGATTTAAGTAGATTAGACCCTTTTAATAGCTCACACCTAACCGATTGTAATGATTTGCTAGTAGCACTCACTCTCTGGAGTATGGTATCCCAAATCCCGGTCATTAGGGAAGTTTCATACTTGCCCATCTGTTTCAAAAGGGAAGTTGCCTCCAGTATTGTGATCTTTTTCTCCTCATTTGTGTCACTGATTTCAGCCAAGGCCTCTTTTATGTGTGCATAACCAAGTCTTATAGCTCGTATGGCATCTGCTCTTGCTGACCATCGTGTATCTGAAACTTTTTTCACAGATATTGCATGTTTACTCCTTTCCAGATTTTTATTTAAAATTCGCCAGCGATGGGTTGACACAGAAAAAAAAAATTGAATAATTTCTGCACAAGCATAAAATATTTAATTGCATCGCTACAATTTTCTGCTGCTAAATTTCTTACTAAATTTAAAGAATGACTGGCACAAGGAATATAAATTGCGCTTGGGCTGTATTCTTTAATACGTGTCTGTAGTTCTGAGTACTGCCCGGACATATTAGACGCATTATCAAATGATTGACCTCTGCAATTTTTAATATCCAGTCCAAATTTAGCTAAAATTTCTAATACTTGTTGTTCCAAATATGAAGAAGTATGTCCTTCTATGGGTAAAAATTGCAGATACCTTTTTTTTTTTTTTTTTATTTCACCACTAGATAAGACATGTCCTACGACGAATGTTTGTTGGTCAACATGTGAAAAGTCGGGCGTAGTCAATTACGATACTGTAATACTTCGCATTCTTAATCTCGTTAATTATATGGGCTTTTACTTGTTTCCCAATAATGCTTATAAACGTCGCAAATTTGGTGGGACAGGTAGCTAACATTGCCTCGTCCTCGACTGGTGTATTTCTGAAGGTGCAACTTCAAAAAATCATCGTATTCAATGAGATAATCCAGGAACGTTAAATAATTTCCTTTCTTTGTAGACTCCTGACCTTCATCGTGTCCTTTGAATGCTACCCCTAAACGGCTCAAAAATTTTATTGTTGATATTATTCGCTTCAAGACTTTCCTCCAATAAATCTCTTCATGTTCTCTTTTCTGTAATTGCTGACTATCAATTCTATTAAATTTAGATGACCTTTTATACAAAGTGTACATAGCTGATATATGTTCTTTTGATATTTTATGACCGGACAGATTTGCCGTAATTGTTTTCCAGCTTTGAAAACCATTTAGTAATTTAGATGATGTCGCAGAAAACAGTTTACAAGGATAACAATAAACAGCTTTGCTTGCTTCAGAAAATACTAGCCCATTTCTTTCTCCTTTCTCTGCATTTATAAAATGATCTCCATCCTATATAAATGATCATATGAAAGTTCCCTGTAATACACTTGATCTCTGTCCGTATAAACTGATTTCAATGTTTCAATATTACCGATTTTATTCGGCTTCTTTCTAATGATATAGTCGATCATTAAATCTGTTAATGTCGTAGGCCATAGAGCTATATCCTTTAGCCTCTCAACATCAAGATCGATAAATCTTTCTGGTCTATCTTTATCTGCTTCACTCTCCCTATCACGATTTGACTCATTATTGCTTTGAACTTCTTCACTGTCCCCTTTTTTCACTGTCGGCTCCTTCATTTTGTTCACTGTCAGTGGAAATAATACTTCACTTGCACTTGCTTCTGGAAAAATATTGGAGGTTGAGGTACATTGGGGATTATCCGAGGTAGATGACGAGGGCACTGAAGTAGTGGCGCCTAAAAATTTATGCAGTGCATTTTTCTGACTTTCCGCAATTCCCAGCTTTCGTTTAATTTTTTTCTTTTTTCCGCTCCCCTTTGATAACGCTTCATGCTTCTGCCTTGAAAAGTTTGAAAATTCTGTATTTGTTTTTCGGAAACTAAGCGTGTGAAACCACATATGCGACAAAATTTTTTATACCCGATAGACAAAAAGCACCTTATATTAATATTATAAAACGAAACGCACCGCACAAAACCGAACGCGAATATTAAACGCCGACACGAATTTACAAACTTCGTTAATATCTGGGATGATCGGCGAGTTTAGCACAAATGGGCATTTTCTGCTTTGCTTGCACAAAGCCTCGTGTCTGGTCGAGGGACGATTTCCGATTCCGAGTCAGATAATTTATTTCGCTGTAGCAGTGTGAAAGGAATTTGAATGCTTGAAAATAAAGTTATTAGTTTAGTTTAGTTTTTATTAACGTCGCACTAGAAGCAACACGAGGACTATTGGCGACGGACCTCGTAATTTTGAACCACGGTCAAGTGACGAGGAAGACACCTGAGCTGGCACCCCCTCTCCTAACATCCACACCACGCCAACGGAAAATAAAGTTACAAATTTTGAATTAAAAAATAGCTATATTATTTTTAATTGAATCTAAAATTTTCAAACTTTTTAAAGTTTTCTACTTATTATTGCGAAACTGTAATTTTTTTCCTTAAAATATTTTGATAATTAAAATAATAATCTTAAGCACTTTAATTTTTTCCCCAAACTCTCATAAAATTACATTTCATCTTTCTTCAAATTTTCTGATTGAATTATGAAATTTCTGATTTAATAGAAACATATTTTGTTTAATTCTTTTATTCTTTACAGAAATCATAGTTTCATTTCTAGAACAAAACATAGCTTAGTTTCCGGATTACTTATAATCCAAATTATTAAAATATCTCAACCAAAAGTAAGCTTTCAAAAATTCCAAGGTTTTCTTTTAAAAACCAGAAAAACAATCACAATACTCTTAATTTGAAAAGTTTTCTTTTAAAGTTTCTAAATATAAGTTAATAAAATATTAACTGAATACAAATGTTTTTTACACATTTTGGTTTTGTATTTTTATTATACTTGCTTTTTTTTTTTTTTTTTTGTTTTTGTTTTTTCAAAAATCTTAATACTTTGTGACTAAAGAGAACAATAAAACATTTCCAAACTAATTTGAAATTTCTAAGATAACTCAAACTTTTTGACAAACGCCACAATATCCCAAAAGAAATCTACAATTTTTCAACTAAATTTATATCTTAATTGCATTCAAAGTTCCCTTTCTCAAAATTATGCAACCTTACT
>BMAW01072255.1:33848-65354 GCA_019974015.1 Nephila pilipes | reverse complement strand
AGGGGTCCGAAGTTGACGGTCCTACCAATCAGGCTGAAAAGATATCTTATCTGGCTGGTTGAGTAAGGCCTTTTAACTTCTAACGTTGTTGTTGACGAGAACTGCTGCAAATTTCCAATTTCAGATATACTTCTGATAATCCTTATCAAGGGCACGTTTCTTTTTGTTATGCGAACAAACAAGATCGAACTCCGTTATAATTCGAGATATTAGAAATAAGAACAGCAACAAAAGTTTAGCAAACTTCCAATACTTTTAATAATAGATAAAACGTAAGAAAAATTATAATAGAAATTAACTTATTGTGATTGAATTTGACTTAACATTGTGTTGCAAGTTATATGAGTGCTAATGATCATGAATCCCGTAATTCAGAGTTACGGTCGTATGAAGAAGATACTACTTGTGTTGTTTTCTTACAATCCTAACTCCCCACCACCCCAACATGAGAGTATTTTAATACTCAGCCTAAGGGGATCAAAAAGCTAAAAAAAAAAAGAAAGAAAGAAATCTATGTAGTAAAGTTTGAATTTTATTTTTTGAATTTTTTTTCATATTTTGGTTCTTCTTCTCCTCTTTTGCTCAAAGTTTATAAGAAATGTAACATTCATTCATATTTTATCGAAGTTATCGTGATTTGAGCACCAGTTGATTGAATTTCCCATTTCAGATATACTTCTGATAATTTCTATCAAGAGCATGTTTCTTTTTGTTTTTACGATCAAGTGCTTTCACATTTCCAAATCAATGCTGAGCATTCATTCTGGATATTTATGTCACCATTCCATGGAAGAAGAATGGAATAAAAAATCAATGCAAGAAAACGTGACGAAGAACAACGTGTACTAATGAAAACCCTCAGCAAATAAAAACGATTCATCCCATTCAGCAGTTTTTCATAGAATATACTACTTGTCTCACATTTTCTTCATCAGCAAAATATATCTATCTGAATACACAAACAAGAATCTGCACTTAAGCTACTGGTAACTTTGGAAACGAAATTTTTTTTGAAAAAAAAAAGAAAAATACCGATTCTCCTTCAACTTCACACAGCATGGAGAACTTTTCCGAGTTTTTGTTCTAGTTTAATTTTGAAGTGTTTCTCTTTAAAGAAAAAAAAAAAAGGCGAGAAGCGAGGAACTGGAAATTTTCATGTTAATTCGAACTTTTCTAGAAAAGATAAAACTCGAAGTTCGAAGCTAGAGGATTAAATTTTGCTTAATAATTATTCATAAGCAGAAAGAAAACTTTTTCAATTATTAGTTTACTTGAGTTTGAAGGGGATGCTATATCTATGCAAATATTTGAGTATTGTTTGTTTTTCATCGACTTACTTTAGAATATATTTCATTTATACAATTATACGATATTAGTACAATGTGATTTTTTTTAATTAAATAAATTGAAATTCATGAATTATTTACTTATAAGATCAAAGTAATGCTCTTAGTTATATAATGTTTTTAGTGGTCCCATATGGAACATATACATACAAATCGCTTTATTTTCCTATATAGGAGCATGCAACGCATAATTGCCCATGATAAAAACATAAAATCTTTAAATTTAATCCCTATACTTGCAAAGAATAATCTTACGATTTGTTCATCGTTATTGTAAAAACTAATTTATTAGTAAATTATTATTGTTTGAATTTGAATGGCATATTTGTTGAAATCATTGGTGTACGTGGTAGCAGTACATTGCAGCCATAGAATCTGCCAGTGAAATTGTTGCGTTGATGACACTGTATCATAATTTATGTGACTACAAATCTGGTGCCATTGGAAATATAGGATGGATCATTATTTCTGAGAAGAATGATAAGAACACAAATCTTGCCACTTATGATGTGTAATGACAACCCCGCACATCAAATCAAATGAAATCAAATGAATCCAAAAATTCAGTTACATCACTTATTGCTTCATCTTGATTCATATCAGTATCTACTAAACTATAAAAGACTGCTTCGTCTGGTAACATATATCGAATGTTATTGTTAATAACATTTACATCCACTCTTTTTATGCAGCCAATATTGCAAATTCATTTTTCGGCGTAATATGTTTTCTAACCCAGTGGTGGAGGAGAGAGTTGACCTTAGACTGTCAGCGACATTCAGAATCCTGGTTCATGAGGTTCAAAGAAAAGTTGACCGGTTGCATTTGTAATGCGCCTTTACCAACCAGACCAAAAGAGACGCTTCTCTCGGACTAGTTATTTCAGCGTTTCAACTTCTGGCGTTGTTATTGAAGAGAACCTCTGAATACTGCCCCTCCAGTATTATCGTGATGATACGAAGACAAACATTCTGGATGGTATTTGTAGAGAAGTTTGCTTTACCAGCCATTACTTCAATTGTTATATATTCCCTCCCTGTTGTATTGGGTTTCGCGTGGAACAATTTCCATTTTTCGTCATTGGTTCTTTCGAGTTGAGTGACGGGTCTCGTCGGCATATGCGTCGTAGTCGGAATATTACTAGTTGTGATTTATGAGCGACTTGCTTAGGTAGACACTCAGAGGCAAGTGCTTTGTGTCGGGGACATATGCAATCAGTAGTACTAGGCTGCGTAGCCATCCAGCGTTCAAGTCCTGGGTTTCCACTTCGACGGGTAATTTTTTTTCGACCCCTTGGATGAGGAAAGAGTTAGTTGACCTTGGTTGCTAGCGGCTGTTTCGAACCCTGGTACATCGGTTCTGAAAAAGAAAAGTTGACCGGTCGCTTTTTTTATGTGCCCTTAACAACCAGATTAAAAGATACACCCCCGTTCCTTGGGTAACCGGCGGTGTTTCAAAACCTGGACTAGTGGGACCGAAGAAAGGTTGCCCGGTCTCTTTCTTGATGCTCCTTTACGAACCAGACCAAAAGAGACGTTCCCCTTAGGTACTGGTGGTGTTTTGAAACCTGAACCAGTGGGTCCAAGAAATATTGACCAAATCAAAAGAGACGTCTCTCTTGGATTAGTTATTCAAGCATTTTAACTTCTGGCGTTGTTGTTGAAGAAAGCCGCTGCAACTTAATCATTGATGACTTTTGTAATGGTGCATGATGTATGGAAATATACTCATTGAATAAATTATTAGGTTGAAAGTTTAATACAATAAATATTGGTTGGTAATTTAATGCACTATGTTGATTCAGCAATTGTGATTTTGCTTTTTCCAATATTTGATAATTGTTTAGAAAAAATTCTGCAAAATCATTGTTTTGTAATTGAAACACATATTTGTTGTGAATGCAAACTTATTAACATGTATCTGCACACAAATTTGATGCTTTTAAACACGCATTCAGTTATTGAATGGTGTTTAACGTGGTATAATTGGTCTAATGAAAATCACCTAATTTTGTCAATGTCACCTAATTAGTACAATGTAAATTTGATGACACACACACACTCACACATACCAATTGAAATACAGAAAAACGTTGTAAAAAAGGAGGACATAAGGAATGTATCATGTAGAAGCAGGCTTGTCGGAAATAATCTATTTGAATACAGCGAAAAGAAAGGATATGGCGTGTCTGGGATCATGGGGCAGATATTTAGATCATATTTTAGTTCTTGATCCCGAAAGACGGATTTATCATGTATCTGATGTAATTTGTTCTGATTGCTAATGCGGGATTGTATGGGCTATTTGGAGGCCCAATATAGCTGTAAATAATTTATAAATAGTACATAATTGGGCCGTAGAAATTGCAGTAAATATAATAGAAAGATATTCCAACTCTTCTTGAACCTTAGGATTAATAATCACTACAAGACTGACTGAATTCGAACACAAACATGCCCTCGTACGCATAAATACACAAATACACAACAAGTATGTAAAAAAGGAAATATAACTAATGTACTACTTTAATCTGATACATTTAATACTTTTTGAGAAAAAATGTTGTTAATACTACAAGTAAAGCAGAATGGTTAGCATGACTGCAGAACATGTACGAGTGTCCCTCGTCAGAAAGAATGCACTCATACCATTCGTAGAGCACAAACATGTCAGGAGCTGAATTTATTTTCAAATAATTGTTATTGTAAACTCGGTAATTCAAACAATTATGAACCCCTCCCCTACCTTCCTAGTTCTGTGTTGACATACTTTATACATGACTTCATGGGTTTTGTGCTAAACACGAATCCTTCTGTACATCCGAGATAGTTAGAAAATGAGATTCGTCAGACCACGCTATTCGTTACCATTCATTACGTGTCTTGTGCCAGTATCGAGGTACTCAAGTGAGACGCAGTGACGTACAGTAGTAACACTCGCTGGTTATTACCTTCTTCCATTACTAAGTTTGTTCAGTTAATCACAATATACACTGTCAACTGAAAGGAGAGATGAGACCAATTATGATGCTCACCAATTTGGATCCTGATGGTGACCAAACGGCTCGAGAGATGGAACTAACTTACTCTGAAGATGGTGAAGCCTCCGATGCCATTCAGGAGACTCAACTTAGAATTACTTGATTTAGCCGAATGATCAAGATGCTGTAGAGACTGAAATTACAAACATGACTATGTTATTTTGATTTGCTGTTCAGTTACTCAAAAGTTATTGAGAATGCTGGGTTTGAAATGGAGTCGCTCTTCCCGAAGAAGGTGGGTGAATAAGAAACTTCTAACTATCTAAACCAAACTAACGTAATCTTTGTAACTTCGTAGTTTCAGTTAGTTATTAACCCTTTCGGGACAAATGTATTAAATACGCATCACTAGAGAATTAGGTCAGGGGCCGAACACTGCATATTCGCATTCTAGTGGAACGTTTTCGAAACATCTGTAGATAGTGCCCTGTGATCATGACTTTTGAACTTAATAGTAGTTTTAAGATCTTGACCTTCTGTTTGATCACAGTCTGTCTTAATTCAGTATTTTTCTCACTAGTTGTTGTGGGGGAGGAAGGAAAGCGTAATGTAAACAAACGGAACTGGGCTCTTTGAACTTCCACGTAATGTACATTCGTGCTTCTGGTTTTTCACCGAATGGTTTTTTATTGGTTTCTTATATGTATTTTTTTATTTATTTCTTTTTATAGTTGTACCATCAGTACTGTTTGACTTTGCGTTGCTTTAAGATGTTTTTCGTTTACTTTCCTTTTTAATTCGGAAGGCCTTGACTTCGGTTTATAACTGCGAGAAAGCGTTTATCAGAATAATATACTCACGTGGTCGAAGATCCAATTAATGACGATAGTGTGATTAATTTTCTAAAAGGTTTGAAAAGAATATTTCTAGTGCTTCTGATACGGACATAGCGTCACAGACGAACAGAACAGGACTTCGAGTTTCTCCGCGCTTTGAGAATTTCCCCACTCGGTCTTCACATTAAGTTTTGTTACTTCTTGAAAATAGTCTTTATTGCATATTTTTTTAGTAATTTTGAAGTTTATTCATGTTTTTGACAGTAAAACTTCGGAAAAATATCAATAGTTCTTCTGAAAATTATTTCTCAAAGTAAGAGATTCTTTGTATACATTTTTCTGTAAATTATAGGAAAAAGATAATTAAAATGCTAGTTTTAAGATATGTAACAGCTTAATAAATAATCTAAAATTTTACCAAAAATTATAATATTAGGACGAATACTGTTCTTTACGTGATTTTTCCCCCCCAAAGTTAGGCTTAGGAAAGCAAAACCCCTGGCCCATGCGACAGTTCCTTTCGATTCTCCTCCGTCCCCAGGGAACGTCCTACGCCACGGCGTGCCTTCCCGAAAACGTTAAAAGGGTTAACGCCGTGCCGAAAGGGTTAATTTGTATTCATCTTCTATGTTTAAGGTCCGCTTCATGTAACGTTTAATGGAAACTAAAAAGTATATACTAAGCAATAACTTCTGGTTTATATGCTTCTATGATACATCGATTGATGTCTTTAAAATTCTATAACTATTTTGTTATAGAATCTACCTCATCTATTTTGTTTGTTAATGCAGTTCTGCGAAATGAGTTAAACTAATGAATATGGTTTATGGGAGTAATATAAAGAAACTATATGAAAATAAGCAATAGTATGTTTCACTTTAAATATGAAAGGTTATTCAAAATGACTTATCCGATTCCAAAATTCCATATATTAAAAAAATAAACTACACATAATGATATCCATGATTACAAAGGAAAACAATCGAATTTTTATTTTGTATACATTTGAGGGCCCTCGTGTGTTCTTCGTGAAGCTATTTCCCGAAAGCCGCTTTAGAAGTTTTCACAGAGCTACCTCGCAGTTAGATAAATGGCAGTAGACTTGATGCCCCTCCCCCAAGTCACCTGATATGGCCCCTTGCGATTTCTTCCTATGGGGGTTTGTAAAAGATAAAGTGCGTGCGTCACCATTACCCACATATTTATGTGTACTTAAACAACGGATTTCTGTTGATGTACAATCCATTACCACTGACATTTTACAACGCAACAGGAATTTACAATCGAATTAGCATTATATATATAACTAGAGGAAGTTATATTATGTATTTTTGTAAAAAGAACTTCCATATTTTCCCTTTGTATTCATGTAATACTTAGCATTCGTTGTCGTTTATTTATGAAAATATACCATTTTTGAAAACGGATGATTCATTTTCAATGACCCTGTACTTTTATCAAATTTATTATACATACTTATACGCGTAACTATCATTATTAGTAAAGAATATTTATTTCGGTCATTCCAAACTATTGGCCCTTTCCCTCTTTTCCAAGTGACGCGATTGACTCAGTGACCCACGAACTTCTGTTAAATAATGAAATAAACAAAATGTACTCCCTTCTCTAAAGGTTCGCCATCATAAGTTTAGAGGAAGAAGAGCAAACTCGCACAAGTTTTTCACGCGATTTGGAAAGTTTGAAAACAAATTTTTTTTTTTTATCAGGAGCTAATTTCTAAATTCATTGAAGGTGAACAGAAAGGATGAGCATTGGAGAGAAGAAAGTTTTGTTGCTGTTGCATTCTTTTCAAGTTTCAATTTTTATTTCTTGAAAAACCGAAGTTCGAAGCCAGAATATTAAATTTTGCAAACTAATTATTCATAAGCCTATGGGAAGTTTTTCAGTTATTAGTTTATTTTCTCGGAAGGCGGATATAATTTCTATGCTAATGGAAACTTGGTCTTTCTTTTGTATCGACTTACATAAGCAGTTGATTAGTTTTCTTAGAAAAGGGAAAAGCCGAAGGGAATTTTCATTTTGGTTTCTAAAATAATCTGAAATATTGTGATTTCCTTGGATTGAAAATATATTTATAAATTTAGAAAAATTAATTTAAGCTTTATTGTAGTCTTTCTTTACTTAAAAAAATATAACGGGAGACCAATCTGAGTGTTTCTCATACTTGTTTATATATATATATATATATATATATATATATATATATATATTTAAATTATAGATACAGACTCAACCCCTCTATGCAAGCATGAGTTTCTCGACTTTCTTTCAATTATGAATTCTTATATTAAATTTCTCAACATTAATTGATAAAAATATTTCCGTTTTAAAAAGCAGTTATTTGAAAACTAATTTAAATAATTTTTTCCGGTTTTTTATTTTTAAATACCGATAGACAGGTTTGGCTCAGGTTACGTTAAAGGACAGGATGCAAAGTACTATTTATAGTAATTTCTTATAATCAATTTAAATATGGCTGACGATATATGCAACAACATAATGTGTTTGTTACACCATGCAAATGTTACATATTTTACAGATGCTGGAATAAGTAAGAATGAGTATATTTCTGATATCCTTTCTCTTCAGAATTTTTGTGGAATAAATATGACTGCACCCCTTCAGAGCCACTTGATGAAATTTTTTCTATTGGTTGCAAAGCTGAAATTATTATTTCAATTATTGATCATTGATCACCTCAACTGGGAGAGAAATTAACACCTGCAAAATGTAACATATGGTACTGGGATGTCTAAGTTCCCAGGAGATCAGCAAGATGGACCAGGTTTTGACCTCAAAGCTCATGGGAAACAGAATGTTGATTCAACTTCCTCACGGATCCAGAAGACTTTACTGAGAACTTTGTCCGGATGTAAGAGGTACAACTAACGAATTTGTTGAATGTGGTTGCCGAATATCTTACAGATTTCTTTTATCTTCTTGGATGTTTCTATTTATAATAACATGTAATGTTATTTTTTAACGTTTGTGCAATTGTCAAAAAAAAAAAAAAAATGGCATAGAAAATTTTTGCAATATTTATCGCAATCAGACGAAATTGGTATCTTTTTTAATGGCTCCAAGGGAATTAGTTTTGATTTTAATTAATTAATTAACTAATAAAAGAAGTTTTTTTATTATATATGCCGCCTTTCTCGTATAACTTTAATATGTAAAATCATATACTAAACACTTTTCAAAGCATTTTGCATCCAACTATAAAAAGGTTTCCCCATTCAAAAAATATATATAAAAAAATCTTAAATAAATATAATACATTTACAAAAAAAGGGAACTGTGACGTGCCATAACTTTAAGGCATTTGGATTCTCATTCTATAACACACTGAAAACCAAATTTTCACGCCATTCCTTTTAATTGTTAAAAGACAACGATAGCCTAATGTTCACAATCACGAATTTGCGGCTAGCGTTGTTTTAGAAGTAAGTTGATTATGTTAATTTAATTAATTAATTCATTAAAATCAAAACTTAATTCCCTTTGAGTTGTGCTTTCGGGGCTTGATGCCACTTTGGACTTGCCGTGTTGAGGGCTGATGCACTTTAAATCTGATGGAGATTTACAAAACACAAGTCCTACAATCGGAGTTATGTGGAAGTGTGGAGACGGTGGTGCTAGCTCAAGTGTCATCCTCCTCACTTGACTAAGACTTAAAATTACGAGGTCCATCGCCAATAGCCCTTGTGTTGATTCTAGGTGTGACGTTAATAAACAATCTATTAAAATTCTTCTTGGCAGAATCTTATAACTTAAAATGTCCTAACTTAAGATTAAAAATAATTTTTCATGTGTGACATGGGGCCTCGGTAGCCTAACAGTCATGGTTCTGGAGTCGAGGCCGGCAGTTTTCCTTGAGTTGCGGGTTCGAGCCACTAAGAACCCTCCGTGTAGTCGGGACTAATGCGCATTCAATCTGCTGAGGATCAAAGCCCCCACCCCCTTAGGCATGGTGCGGAAGCTTGGAGAGGGAAGAGTCACCTCAGATGTCGTCTTTGTCACTTGACCGAGGCTCAAAATTACGAGTTCCGTCGCCAATAGCCCTCGTGTTGCTTCAAGCGTGACGTTGACAAAACCAACCATACCAAACCATCACGTGTGACGTTCCTTCATGTATTGTAAGGAATATACGAGTATTGTCAAAATCTTCAATTTTATACCACTACACAGGTACTACTAGGGTATCGCTGCCAATAAACATGTTACAGGGGCTAGTATTTTCGTGCTTCAGCAAGTTCTTATATAAGCAGTGATGCCAGATGCAAGGAAATAATACTTGTTCCAAGTAATGATCGCTGATCTAAATTAAGTTCGTAGGCCATTGATAATTTGGACTTGTCTTATAGGACAGATATGTGCTAAAACTGTATCACTTTAATGAACATTTACTCCTCTTCTTATCTGAGAAAATATACAATAATTTATGAGATATTGTTCCTGTATAATTTGCTTTCCTGCTTTTCTTATAAGCAAAAAAAAAAAAAAAAAGGTTACAAGAAAGTTTTGAATATTGATTACTTACCGTCATATTTAACTAAATAGAAGTGATTTTGGAACATTTCTACCTAAACTGAGGGCAGATAACAATGAATATTTTGAGTTTGAAATCGAAAAATTATTCTTAGATCGACATAGAGAGCAAAAAAAAAAAAAAAAAAAAACCAATTCCCGCACTCTCTTGATGCAAGCATGTTTTTCCCTGTTTTGGCAAGAAATCTTTTATTATTGTCGTTCTTTGATCAAGAAAACAACAACAATAAAAGGAGACATAGCGCAGAGGAGTCCCAGATAAATGAAGTCGTTCTTCTCTTGTCTTGTGATCTATTTTTAGGTCGGGGTGATTTCTTTTCTTCTGCAATCTTTACTACGTTGTTAATCAAACAGACGAAGCTCTTTAGGCATCAATGCAATAGAGATGTATGTTTACGTCTGTTTTGAAATAAATGAAGCATAGGATTGCTATAATATAAAGATGAACACTTCTTCAAATAATATGGAGTGGTATTTGCAAAGGTTTAATTTTTTGAAGGATTATGTTTGAATGTTTAGAAATTGTCTTTTTTTTTATTTAATTGGAACTGAGAAATAGATTTACTTTTAATAATTAAATCATCCAGTCATGGGAGGTGTAAGATAATTAGACTTTTTAATGATGCATTTCATCATTTTCGGAATCCACAGAATATTACGAGGGGGATCTCAAAAAGTACTTATATTTGAGGACAGATGACATCATATTGGTAAATTGTTGTTACAATTGGGTGCTGCCATCTGCCAAAAGGAGTCGAAACAAATCTGACATCGATTTATAATTTAATTTTGATTTGGTAGTCATTTGATGTTAAATCAAAATTTGATTGCTGCAGCGTCGAGTTGTAACCATCGATGAGACCTGGATTCATCATTATTCACTTGAAATCAAGCAAAAATCAAAACGTTTCTTTCTTTCCTGTGAATCTTTTTCGAGAAAGGTGAAGATGGTCTCATCGTTCGGAAAAGTTATGAATAATTTTTGAGGTGCGAGAGGCGCTACCATCAAGAATACGAGTAACTGAGACTTTGACAGTTGTCTAGAGAGTCTTAAGGCTTGCTAAAAAAACATTTTTCGATGCTACGAACTCTTGTTTCTTGAAATTTCTAAGGACTTATTGAACGAGCCTCGTAGGAAAAATAAGAATTAATGAGTTCTTAGTTACAGAAGCCATTTGTAATAAAACGAAATCACGAGTTATGACTACTGGAAACAAGAATTCAAGTGTTCTATGTGTTGAAACAGTTTATCACATGTATTATTTGGTAATGTAAAATAAGTAAAAGGTTATTAAATAAACGTTCAAAATAGGTTTTATTTTTTAATCGGAAAAAATGGAACCAGTAAAGAAAAAAGAATAAGACAAAAATTTAAGAATAAGATTTAAAAATTCTTGTTAGAGGAAAGGTAGTTTCTTGGGATTTGGAAGTAATGTTCGAAACTCATTTTATTCGAACTATTAATCTTCGTTTCAAAATAAAATTAGAAGGAAATAAATTATCTTGCGCTGTTCTATTAATAAGCATCGTAAGTTCTTAAAAATCAAAATAAAAAGCGCATTTAACTTAGTACTTTAAGCTTCTTAATGTATTAAACACATTTTGCAACCATTTTAAATATAAAAAAATTGATAAAAAAAGAACACCAGAGAAAAAATTTGCTGTATGGAAATATACTTACTCTTATTATTGTTTAAGTACAACCATAGTTTTTTTTTTAATTCTTGATCCTATTAACTAATTCCATAAGACACGAATTACTTTTTTCTTCTTTTCTACTCCACCATGCTACTTTTTAAAAAAGATTTAAATGCATCTACATTTAGATAGAATTACCGTTTTTATTGTTTTAAGCTTTATTGAGCCTCGCTCCCGAAAAATTATGAATGCGTTTTTTTCATTTGTTTGGTTGTAACGGCGAGGGCCCTTTATCTTTGGCTTATTAAATGCGAATTTCAATGATTCTTTGAGCTGCAGCATAATTATTTCCTGAAATAGTCCCATGTAACGTATTTAATTTCATTAGATCCGCTTTAAAGGAGAAAGTAGTTATTTCTCATTGTAGGAATAATACAGAAAGAAGAACGAGTTATTATTTATCCGTGGAATGAAGAAATAAGAAAAAAAAAGAGAGAGAAAGTTACATAAATGTGTATTTTTTATTTATGATAAAGTCCAATAGAAATATAATTACAATTGCTGCTGCTATTTCAAACATTTGTTTCTTTATTGCTTAGAATGGCTGTTTATTTTAATATGAATTTTCAAACCCCACTTATACTTCTCGGAAAGTGTAGTGGAATTCAGAAAACTCGAAATTTCCTCCATAATTACAGCAAAGTGTGAATAAAAAGGATTTGTGATTTTATCTGCTTTGAGTTCCATTTTTTCCGATTTGAGTTGAATTATGTAATAAAGTTTATTTTAATGTTCTTAGTCTTAACTTTGTACTGTATTATTTGCTATTGTAAAATTGTTTTCCTTATTACATTAACTAGACTACCTAGGGTAAACAATGGTAGCTTTAAAATTTTTAAACTTAATTTTGTTTTGCAATTAAAACTTTTTCACCCACCAGTCAGTTGACTCCTTTTTTTTCTACTCTTTCTCTATCTCATATTGGTGTCGCGAACTCTCAGTTTTTTTTGTATAGTTTATTAAACTGCGATTGGCAACGCCAGTCGAATTTGGAGAAAGAAATCAGAACTTGAGAACATTGCGATGCTGCGAATGCGTCGAAAACGAATTGCTATCTAGAACGATAATTCACCCCACCTTCTGATTTGAACTACTTGTCTTTTAGTGCGTGTCCGTCCAAGTCATTAATAAATTGTTGAAAAATATTGAAACTCTTCCAATCCTTCTAATGAAAACCTTATAGACAGAACACATATATAATTTGTTAAAAAAGGAAATGTACCAAGAGGATTAAACACTGGTATATGTAAGGTGCATGTATACTTAAAGAAATAATTAAAAATTGTAAATGAGTTGAAGGCCTCGTCCATAATATATATCTACATTTGTAAAGTTAGTCAATTAGGATACCTCTGATCCTTATGGTTATCTAGTGAGAAATATTGATGTTTAGAATGAGCGGATGTTTTCATGTGGGACTTCTAGCCAAAACCTCTATAATTATCGAATTAGCTAGATGCTTTTTTGAGATGGTCGTAACCACCAAATCATCAGTATTTGCCCGGGCATGAAAGTTTTAAATTAAAGTAATTTTCATTATACTCATGCTGTTTTTTCTTACTTCTAAATTTATTTGTGCATGGGGTAAATTTTTTTAGATTATATTTTATTTTATTACTGTACGCATAATCATATGCTATTATTTATTAACGTGTGTTAACATGTAATTGTTTTAAAAAAATGGTGTCAAAAATGCGTGAGCATAAAATAAATGATATATGGAGTTGGATTCAAATGATTGGCATTATAATACATTATTATAATAACATTTAGATTGTTTAAGGAATTTTGCAAAAGTATAAGGTACATTGGTATGAAGTACATTGCTAAGGTATATTACCATCCTACGGACTATTGTTTTAGTTGGATCACTTTAGCGTACCAGATCGCTTTTCAATTTTCTATCGTTTGTTTCAATTTTAATTGTATTTAGCTTAAATACATTCATTTTAATAATTTTTCATTTGCTTTGATTTTAATTACATTCATTTTAATAATTTATCGTTTGCTTTAATTTTAATTCGGAAAAGTTTTCTATTGCCCATTTCTCAATATTTCATTTACTTTAATTCTTATAGAAGTTAACAGGAAATAGAAGTTCTTAATTCTTATAGAAGTTAACAGGAAAAGAAACGTTAGCAAATGTTAAAATGAAATTAACAAAACCAATTTCCTTTATTTATTTTTATTTTAAAACATAATTTTTAAATTTTGTTACTGAAAATAGACTTACAAAATTTATAATTATTTATATCCAATACTCGGCGTTCAAAGCTTATAAGATTTTTGAATCATCATTAAAAGTGTACTTTACATTTTGAGCAAAATATACTTAAAAACTACCTAAAATCCTTTATAACATGGTTTGATTAATGTATCATTAATTAGTTCTATTAAAACTTACCTTTAATTTTGATATATACTTACGACTTATCAATAATAACTGCCAGTCTCATAGGGCTATGCCCGCGGTAGCCTAGAGGTCATGGTTACGGACTCGCGGCCGGAGGTTTTCGTTGAGTCGTAGGTTCGAACCTTCATGTCACTTAAGACCCGCCGTGTAGCCGAGGCACGTTAAATCTGTCGTGGTTCAAAGTCTCCCATTGGCGTGATGTAGAATTTAGGAGAGGGGGTAATAGCTCAGGTGTCGTCCACTTGACCGAGGTTCAAAATTATAAGGTCTTTCACCAATAGCTCTCGTGTGGCTTCTAGTGTGACGTTAATAGAACCAACCCACTCGTAAGGCTATTGAGAAATATAACTATTCTGTACTCCCGCGCATACTCTATACTCATAAACCAACCAAGCAACTGAACTTCAAATTGTTCATTATGCTATGTACCCTCTAAACATATTACTTGTGAAATTTCACTATTTGTTGTTTTTTGTTCATTTACCGTTTTGTATATGTGAAACTAATTTACAATCTCTATATATTTATTCTTTTTCATTTAATTTATATCTTTAAAGTTTTTTTTTTTAACAATTAAGTTCTGTTCGCCAGGCTGGCTCCCTTTGACCTCCATAGCTGAGGTTTTCTGGAGAGACAGCTGAGGTCTTCTTAAAAGCTCCAATCTCTAGCTGGTTGAGCTCGATCTCGCTGGGTAAGAGAAAAAAATAACAAGAGCTTAAGAACAGACTTAAGCTTTTGTTGCTGAGCTCGGCCCATTGGACAAGTAAGTTCATACCTACTTTAACGGTGAAAGATCTGGTGTTCTAGAAGGCTAAGGAAGCATTTTCCGCACATGAATGTAATCAGTAGAAGTGATTGCCGTGAGTGAAACATATACAAAAATAAGTAACTATATTCTAATTTGTGACGTATTTTTTTCTTTTATTTCTTTGTCTTTTTTCTCTTTCTTTTTCATTTAGTATCAGTAAAATAATGAAAAATGAAGATTACTTCACTGAAGCAATTATTATTATCATTTGAATAAAGTTTTACATTTATTAGAAAATTTCAGTCAATAAAATATCTCTAAAACGTTTACAGAATAAAAGAAGCTTTCTTATTGCATTCTTAAGCATTCTGAAATGCTTTAAAACTCGCACCCTTCCCTCGTCAGTTAACTCAGGAAGAACAGAAGAAAAAACTCGTTGATATTTCAAAATTCTTCAATGGTGAATTAAAGAAGGGATTTAGAAAACAATCTCTCATATACACTCCTTTTATTTTATCCTTTATCTTTAAGCTGAATAATTCATCTGAGAGTGGAATATTGGTGTTAAATAATTTCTATGTCCCTCCGACGTCATTTGTACCAGAAAGTGCAGCTCTGGAGCGCAATGTGTTCAGTAGCAGGCCAGATGTCATGTTGTGGGAGGCCGAGATAGCTTTAAAATGTACCTAAAAACTTTTTCTAATTTCCAGTAATTAAAATTGTTAAGTCTTATGAAGGATTTTCTTACAATTATAAACTGGAATGAAATCATTTCAACATTCGTGCATTGGTAGGGAAACAAGCCCGGGGCTCCCTCATGGCAGGCGAACAACCAATAAAACGCCAATACCTGAATTTTTCAATTTTTGTAAGAGAATCATTTAAGCCGATTGCGTTGTCAAAACGATTTAAGAATTCCTTAAGTTTGTCAGAACCACCAAAGAATTGTGGTGTTTTTAATTGTGGCAATTTTAAAACTGAAACAGCATATTCAGAAACACTAGAATGTGTGCAATATTGGGCTAATCAAAGTTTTACCTTTTTATTTTTTTTATTGTGTATTTTCACCTTTTTAATTTTCTTTCATTTTTAGAACATACATTTTCGTCTTAACACCCAACGAACTTTCATGTGTGTATGAATTACAACTTTGTCACTAGCTGTAAAACCTCCGTTTCGAAAAATAGCGCTTGCAATGCTAAGATCCAGATCCCCTTTTAATTGCTGCGCTATTACAATTTCGAAACTTTCCCTTCTTTCTCTGTACCATTACTCTTTTTCTCTCTTCTATTACACCAAATTTTTCTCACCATACATTTTCGATGGCTCTTAGTCTTATTCTGCGTATCCTCAGTTCCATTCTTCCACTTTCATTTTAAATGTTTAACTTTTAAATTTTTCTTAAATTTTTAATTGTCCGGTCAAAATCTCTTATTAGGTAATCAGTGAGAACCACTCACAGTACACAGTTCTCATAGACAAAATGATTTTATCTTTGTTTTCTTTTAAAATAATACCGAATTTCTAATTTTGCTATTTTATAGCTCATTTCCTGAGCTGAGTTATTAGTAGAAGTAAGTTGTGAGGCAGCAAAATGTTTTACAAAAGGAAACTATAATTTTTCATAATTATTTTTATATGTACTAAGTTAATATATTTCTACTTCAAAAATTAAATTTATGAACTTGAAATTTTGAAATGACAGTATTACATTGTGTGTTGTTTAATGTTGCATGTTATACTGAATTTGAATTTAAGTCTGTTTTTAAATTTATTATATGGTATAACAGGTCAATTGAAAAGTCCCCGGCCTACCATAGTAAAACACATTTTTTTTAATATAATTAGTTTTTTTTAATCAACATAATTCAATTCAAGGGTGATACACTGATTATAGCGACCCTCCAACTTTTCGATACCATTTTTGTAGTACGATTTGTCCTTTGCTTCAAAATAGGCCTCAGTTTCGGCGATCACCTCTTCATTCGACGAAAATTTCTTCCCAGAGAGCATTCTTTTGAGATCTGAGAACAGGAAATAGTCGCTGGGGGCCAGATCTGGAGAATACGGTGGATAAGGAAGCAATTCGAAGCCTAATTCATGGATTTTTGCCATCGTTTTCACTGACTTGTGACACGGTGCATTGTCTTGGTGAAGCAGCACTTTCTTTTTCTTCAAATGCGCCCGTTTTTCGGTGATTTCGTCCTTCAAACGGTCCAATAACGCTATGTAATAGTCGCTGTTGATGGTCCTTCCTTTTTCAAGGTAGTCAATGAAAATTATTCCATGCGCATCCTAAAATTCAGACGCCATAACCTTGCCAGCCGTCTGTTGCGTTTTCCCACGCTTTGGAGCGGGTTCATCGTGTGCAGTCCACTCGGATGACTGTCGATTGGACTTCGGAGTGAAATGATGGAGCCACGTTTCTTCCATTGTCACATATCGACGCAAAAACTCGGGTTTATTACGCTTGATCATCTTCAAACACTGCTCCGAATCATCAACTCGTCGTTGTTTTTGGTCAAAAGTGAGCTCTCGCGGCACCCACTTTGCACAGAGCTTTCTCATACCCAAATATTCGTGAATGATATGATGTACACGTTCAGTTGATATCTTTAGAGTGTCTGCTATTTCATTCAATTTCAATTTACGGTCATTCAAAATCATTTTGTGGATTTTTTTTAATGTTTTCGTTGGTTACAACCTCTTTTGGGCGTTCACCGTCTTCGGTGCTCATTTCACCACGTCTAAACTTAGCATACCAATCCTTAATGGTTGATTTTCCGGGGGCAGTGTCCGGAAACTCGGCATCAAGTCAAGTTTTTGCTTCAACTGTATTTTTTCCCTTCAAAAAGCAATATTTTATCAACACGCGAAATTTCTTTTTATCCATTTTTTTCACAATAACAAAAGTTGCTTCACTCAAAATGCTATAATTCCACAAACTAATGATCCGACAGCTGTGAAATTTATACACGCATGTTTTGAGGGTTAGGACTAACTAAAAAACATATGGATTTAATTCTAGTAGCACCATCTATGTGTCAGGCCGGGGACTTTTCAATTGACCTGTTATTAATTTAAAATATTAATAATGATAATAATATTGCGAGAAATATTATGACCCGTGTGGTGACCGGGGATGACAGAATAGTCTCACTGTAGCTCATGCATGTCGTAAGAGGCGACTAAAATGGGTACCCAGCGTCTGGGGGTATAGCCAGGCACCCTGCCCCTGGGGATTATATCAGGGGACCTCAGGGACTTGCCTTCTTCAGGTAAGTACGGGCATCATGACCCCGAGGCACCTTAGTGATCTTTTTCTTTCCCATAGGGTTTACTGTCTTTGGTAAACACGGGTGACGCACTCCCGGGATACCCTAGCGATCCTTCTCTATTTTCGACCCTCTTTCTTGTCAACCATTTTTACCTTTTTTTCAACTTCACGTCTAGACCACAGTTTAATCTTGTTTGGCGCAGCATAGCCATATCTGGCTCTTGCGCCAATAAACTTTACATTCACTCACTCACTCACTCACTCACGCGAGAAATATTATTGAATTTTCTGTAAACTGGTTTTGTTCTGACATGTACTATGTGAAAGTGAAAAGTTAATATACGTTTATTTTAAAATTTAAATAAATTATTATAATTTTTGAAAAATATTGCATATGTGTTGTATATTTTTCCTAAATTTTGATCAAAATTCTGTTTTTAAACTCTTAAGTACAAAAAAAATGTGATGACACTGTGTTATTGTATAGAAAATTATTCTGGTTTGATTTTTAAAATTTGTGCTGTATTTACGAGTAGATAATGTTGATAATAGTGTTTTACTTTGATATAATTGGTAAAAATATAAAATGGATATGACACTTTATTATAAATATTTTTGATCCTTATATAACCTAATATTTTTATTATATTATTTAATTTATTGTAATAAATTGCAGTACCACCTCCCACTAAACAAATTGTTAATTGACAAACAATTAAATATTAGACAAATTATGAATATAATTTTTTAAATTTGAATAGGATTTTTTTCTTAAAACTTCTTAATTTTCTTAATATTTATATTCAAAAAATTATTTTACCTAAATTCATGAAAAAAGATTGTGTAAAATCAAAATCTAACATTTTTCTACTAAATAACATTACTTTTGTAAATTTTGGCCAACTTTGTACTTCAGAATCGTATTGTTGTATTTCGAAATAAATATTGATTCTCGTAGTTTAGAAAAAAGTGTCCAATTTATATTTCTAGATAACGTTTCAATTTTTTCTTTAAAATTACTTGAAATTGTGAGAATTAGTGTAAATATATATGGTATTACAAGGTAAAAGTGTCAAGTTTCTGCTTTGTTTCATTGGTAGTTAAAATTGGATGAAAATTGATTTTTTTTCCTTGCATATACGAATTGCAAGAAAATTTCTTGTTAAGAGGTCTGAAGCCCCTTGATTAAAATGCAATTAAGAAAGCGATGATGAAGTAAATACACAAGAGAGCAAAATTAAGAGAATTTGGATATTTTGTCGAATTTCATGAAAGAATTGAACGAAATGTAAAGAAACTGATTTGAAACAAAGATACAAATCTTGTGCGTCGAATACGTAAGCGTATACGTGTGTGTCAGAGGAACTAGTGTCGAATAAACAGGATTAATAATCGCACGTGCCAAAATTCGCATTTCGTTCGCGAGCCTATTTCGCCGAATTTCTTGTTTTTTTTTTTTTTTTTTGCAGCAATCTGCGAACAGGAGAGTCCGCTTAAAATGGTACAGAGATCATTGAGATTAAGCACAGATCAATGGGCAACTGTTCTTTTCATTGATGAGTCACGTTTCAGAATAACTATGATTCTCGCTGTACTTTTAAACGGAGAGAGCCAGGGACCCACTATAAATGCCCTCCAACGTCCGAGAAATCGACCATTATGACAGCGGAGGTTTGATGGTCTGGGCAGACATCATGTTGGATGGCGGCACACATCTCCATGTCTGCAAAAGAGATATTGTGACCTGAGAGGTATAGGGAAGAGGTCTTGGAGCCCTATGTCCACCTTTTCAAGGGTCCAATTGGTCTTAATTACCTTTTAATGGATGACAACGTGAAGTCACATAGAGCTCAGATGGTTGACGAACTTCTGGAAAGTGAGGATATTCGCAGAATTTATTGGCCAGCCTGATCTCCAGACTCCCATCCTATAGAATATGCCTGGGACGTTTAGTGGAGACAATTTCAACTCTCAACTCCCCTCCGAGAACCATCCAAGATTTGAAAAATTCGTTGCTGAATGAGTGGACCAATTGCCCCAGGAACTCATAAACTCCCTTATTTCCAACATAAAATCACTGTGCGTAACCTATATATCTGTAAGAGGGGATCATACCCCCTATTAACCCCTTTTTTTTGTTCTATTCTGCAACTGCTATTTCATATCTTGCGACTCCGATTAGTGTTACGCACGATCATGCGTGTGGGATATCACTGTTGAATGGTTATTTATTTATTTTTTGCATTATATCAACTCTATATACAAACCAAATTTCATTAAAATCTGTCCAGTAGTTCTAGAAATAATCGATGAAATTGAAAATTTCCCTTAATTTTGAACACCAGTGTATTTAAGACAATAAGTGTAAAGAAGGGTTACATTTTCTCCCTTTTACACTTTTCATTTAAATGGGAAATATTAAAATTTTTCAATTCAAATGAATCTGTTCCAGGATTCATAATTGATGAATAAATATTTTCTCTTATTATGAACAAGTTATTCTCCGTTTTTAAGCCGACTACGAAAATTCACTTGACGATTCTACATTTTTTGTTCCATTGTACAAGAAGAAAGGAAAATGTGGAAGCAGAACACATAATGACCAAGGATGATTATTCCATAAGCGATTCTAAAAATAGAGAATAATTCTTACAACTCTACATGAGTTCTATTATAGGGAAGAACAACTTGGATCACAATATCTTCATCACACACAATAGTTTCGGTTATAATTCTTATTTATTCACAATTTCATAATTTAATGGAAAGTTTGCTCCAAAATCTACTTAAGTGATTAATGTGTGAACAATACACACAATAGATGTGTTCTGATTATAATATATTATTTGATTTATTATAACAAATTATTATTATCATTACATGTAATCTATTACAAATGATTCAAAGTGAATGAAAATAAAAAAGTATTTCAGTGAGACAGTATGTAAAAATTTATTAAGAATGAAACGGTATATAGTTTTATTTTTATAATGATTCAGATTTCTGTAATTAAGTAACAGTGCCATTCACGCAAATATCTGCAAACAAGTCAGTATGTTCCTACTGAATGATGATTAGAACATTTATTGTTATTTTTTAAAATAAAAATTTAGATTTTTTTTACATATGACACTATAAGAATATATATATTTTTTATTCACAGCTAGTTTCAAGGTATTTCTTGATAAAGTTGAGTGTGATTGTCTATTAAAGTCTCACTAGAAGCAGCAAAAAGGCGATGATTCTCGTAATTTTGAGCCTCAGTCAAGTGACCAGGACGACACCTGAGCTGATACCTCCCACTCCAAACTTCTATATCGCGCCAACGAAAGAATATGGGATCACGACCAAATTTAATGAGCATCAGTCCCTCTATACAGTGGGTCTTCAGTGGTATCAAGGCTTGAACCCACGACTCGACAAAAACTACTGGTTGCGAGTCTGCGTCCAAGCTCACGACCATCAATAAAGCTAAAAAATAAAAATAAGGAAACTAAAGAAATGTTAAAATAATTATTTTTTCTTTTCTACTATGTGTTTTTCACAATAAGGGAGAAAATATAAAGTTCAAAAGTATTTATCAATTTTTCTAGCTAGGCAATGATGTAATTTTATTCAGTTATTAGTATATTTGCAGGAAGAGGAATATAATTTGTGTTCATAATAATGTAATATATGAATATTTATATCTTTCTGTGTATGTATGCGCTGTGAATGTACCCCTCTGAAAATGTATATGTTTTCTTCTTAATCTATTTATGTAAGTAGTAACTATGCTGAGAGGCAATTGTATCATTCCTGATACTACCTCAGCTTAGTTTGGTTTTTCAAGTAAAAATTAAAAATACTTTGAATTCTAACAACACACCTATAGTTTATTAAAATAACTTAGTTTCCCAATTTATGACCATGAAAAATTCTTTCAAACCGAGACCTTCATGAAAGTTTGATAAGTACAAAATAACTGTAATTTTTTCAGAGAAATTGAGCCTCATGTTTTGAATTTTGTAACATTATTGTAAGCATCTCATCTGATATTAACTGTATTCTTATGAAATGGTTACCTCCCTTTACTTTTTTTCCATGTAAGGAAAACTATTTCGTTGCAAACTATGAAACTCTGCGGAGGAGGAGGAATCTGGAGGCTACTTTTATAATCACAACAACTTGTCTGCAATAAACTTCCTATGAAGGGCTCAGCTACATCCAATAAAAAGCCCAAACCCCTCAAAACTAGGATGAAAATAGGCATCTAAATATCTTAGCTAAGAATTCGGTCCTGAGTCAATTAGAGACAGATATTTCAGCTACCTTTCAGTCGACCTGTACAGAAAGACAGCTGAAATCTACCCCCAAAATACAACAACCTGAAAAGATAATTAGATGAGCAATTATATACCATACTTCACTTGGCTCAGCTCAGAAAGTAGCAAATTGATCCTGGACAACCATATATTTAAAATATTGAATATAAAAAAGAACATCACTTAGATACATGCGAAAGGTGGTCCAAGAAAGATAACAACTAAGTTTTTATCAATCGTCTTTCCATAGTAAAAAAATGTAACTTGCACATGAGTGGAGTCGATTTCCTTGATCGCGTTATAAGCTATTACAGATTTCGCGCTAGGACAAAAAAAATAGACCATTCGAGTTATAATACACTTTATAGATTTTGCAATAGCTGCTAGCTGGTTTGAATAATGACGACACAAGGCAATATCGAGTGATCCAAAGTCAGATTATCTTGCATTCAGAATAAAAATACAAGGATACCTCTTTCATGGCTCCGAAGAAGGCAACGCATCGGAATATAAACCGAGTGATCCACCTACACCTCAAAAAAGGAAAATGAATGCAAAAGTTCCGTTGCCATCGGACCATTTGAGGAAGGAACAAAATTTGCATCTTCCGAAAATTCTTCAACCAGCCTCAAAAACACGATGCAGAATGTCCGCTTGCAAATCAAATTCAGCAAGAATGAAGTGCACAATCTGTAAAGTTTTTCTTTGCATGCAAGAAGATTGACAATGTTTCAAATTATTTCATGAACTATAAAAAATATGCAATAAATAATATTTTATCTTGTTTTTGAGACTTTATCCTGATTTTAATGCAGCTTGTATGCCTTAAAATATAAATTATAATGTTTTACATTAATCTAGATAAGTGAGAATAGATAGTTACCTGTACACTTGCAATTATGTTTGCATATATACATATTTCATGCTATAATGTTAAATATAAAAGCATCATACATTTGATACTGAATATTGTGTGATTAAGATCTTATACTGTGAAAGAATTACTCGTTAAATTAGATTAATCAAAGTTTTTGAATTAACACGGTGATATCACTTCGTCCCGATGTCTCCTCCAGGAGACACTGATTTTCTCCAAAATGAAAATTAAAATATTTTTTTAACATTTTTTCAGTACTTTCCTATGTATTTAGGACCAATTAATACAAATAATTTTAAAATTAATGATTCAAAGTTAGCCTTGGGTCCGAGAAGGATAAAGAATAAATTAGTCCATCTATCGATCGATCAAATTTCTATTCCATTATCATGTTATCATTTACTTTAATTCTAATATATTTAAATGAATAATATAATAATTATATTTAAAAAAATTTGCATCTTTTGTGGTTAAATATTCCCTTTGCAAAACTTTGAACGGAAAATTTTTTACTATTATTTTATTTTTGTTGTTTTTTTTCTTTTCTTATTTATTTCTTTGTCTTGATTATCGAATGACTTTTCCTTTTATCCTCCGGTAAATTGCTGGTATGTGAAGTTTTCTTTTTTTACTTTAGATGCCTTTAAATATTTAGTACATCGATTCTTGATACATTTTCTATTTCTATATAAATTGTAATATTATATACGTAGATAATGGTATTTGTAATTACGATTTCATTATTGCCAACTGAGCCATTTAGATTTACTTGAGCTACCTTTAAGAATTAATTATAATATCCTGGTATTTTCCTAGAAAGAGAAATATTTATTAAAGAATAACCATATACAGAAATTTTCCTGGAGAAACATGAACAAGTCATGATGGAAAGCATTAGTAATTTTTTACAAAACGTATGAGATCAAATTCTCAGATAATTATTTATTAATTTTATTACATAATGTTATAAAATAAAGAAATGGTAAATTTTTTATCTCTTTAATATATTATTACTACTTTTTATAATGAAATTTCCTTACAAATCAATGGAACTTTTATCTTAAATATTATTTTATCTTATTGAATTTATAAAAATCAGACCCCAAATCACATAAAACTTTAGAATCTGAGCAACTTTTGGATATATTGATAAATATGACAATTTTAATGATCATTTTAGTTTCATATTTCATTTCTGGAAGCTGCTGCAGACAGAAATGATAGTTGAAACTTCATCTTAAAAACTCTGTAATGATATAAATGAGAACCTTATTTCGTCATTTGGAATAGTTAATGTCTGGAGCTCGTTTTAGCTCAACATTTTCAATGTACCATCGTTAGTAGGGATCAAGTTTCGCTACGTTTCCGCGAAATTAGATACCCGCGACGACATTTACAGATAATTTCGTCTTGTTTTTCCTCATTAAAATAAATTTGATGCGGATATTATTAAAAGTTTTGTTAATTATGTATTCTAATTAAAAAATGTAAAAGAACCCTATTACATTTAACGAAGAAATCTAAAATATTCAAAGAAAGAAGATTTGTATAAAATATATTACACCAAAAATTGAAGATATAGTCAATTTACGCAAGTTTTGTTTCTCAAATCCAGATAATAATGAACATTACATTTAAATTTAAAAGCAGTAATATATCCTCAATACCTCTTAGAATTTTCAGTATTAACACAGAAAATAATTATTTAAAAATTTTTTAATACTTGATTGATTGAATGAAGAAGGGATGTAGGGCAACAAGGGCCATTATCCCTTTAATACTTTGAGAGTATTCATCCGTATTAGCTCAGAATCCTACGTTTGTTTGTTTATGTTTCTAAGATGCATTGAATGATTGGATTATAAAAGGTATTTATAAAAGAATATCCTAATTTCTAAGAGCTACTATTATAGCCCTTTGATTTAAGAAATTACATTAAATCATTTAAAGATTTAAATTACATTTAGAAAATATTTAAGAAGAATTAAGCATTAGAGTGGTGAAGTTAAGAAAGGGGGTGCTAGCTCAGATGGTGTTCTCGTCATTTGATTGGGCTCAAAATTATGAAGTACATCATCAATGACACTCGTCTTGTTTCTAGTGAGACGTTAATAAAGCCAACCAACCAATCAGAAGAATTAAGACTTTAAGAACAGAAAAAGTTTAAAACTTTTTCTCAAATGGGATCTATATGGGAAGTGTGGTATAACAGCCAGCCAATTGGATACCTGCCTCTAGTATCAGTGTTTCAATGTATCAGTTTTTAAGAATACTGCTGAGATGTAGGGACGAAAGAACGAGTTCTGATTGATTTGTGGCTTAAGTTAAGTAGGTGCAGCTAGGTGTTGCCTGTATTTTGTGGATTTTACAAGAGAAATTTTGGAGAATATTTTTAGGTCTTTTAATGTTAGGGTCAAAGTTTTAATTTGAGATATTAAGAAGGGAGTTATGTTGTTAAGATATTCATAAGATTGTTAAAGAGTTTAAAAGCGATTTTTACATAGTGTGTCGCATTGTTTGGCGCAGCATAGCCACACCTGGCTCTTGCGCCAATAATCTTCACTTTCCCTCAATCACTCACTCCTTTCCAAACTTTCACAACACGCCAATGGGATGACTTGGAACATCGGCAGATTTTAAAGTGAATTAATCCTGTTACAAGGGAGGGGGTCTTTAGTTGCATTTAGGCTCGAGCCCACTACTCGACGGAAACAACACCATCAGCAAATTCGCGATCATGGCCTCTTTGAAAACAAATAGAAATTACTCCATGAAATACTTAAATGTTTCCCCCCACTTGTAAGTTCGTTGCACATTATTAGATTCAGAAAGGAGAAGGGGGTTAGCACTTAGTGCAATGATTTGAATTTTTTTTTAAATTCCTCTCCTTTTGGTTGTTTGTTAAGCATTAGGATACTTCGGGATAAAAAAACATTTAACTTTAAAATTTCTTAAAAACTAAAAAATTTGATTTTACCATAATTTGTTTTGCGAGCCAACTATTATTTTCAGCTATATGTAAAAATTCTTTGTCCCTCCCCCATGAATTCCTTCCATGCCCCCCCCCCCCACTCCAATTTTAAATGAAGATTGATATTGCCCCCGTAAATAGTTTCAAAGTTCACCGCGCTGAGTAGAGCCTATTTTGAGAACCACTGGCTTAGAAAACGGGAGTGAAATGAAAAGTGTGCATAAATGAATAAAATAATTCTTTTATGTTCATACTTTTTAATAAAACTAACTCTCTTTTATAGAATTCAGTATAGTTCTAAATATTAAAATTTGTTTCATGCCTTATGTTGATTTGTGTACATTTGTGAGTATGAAATAAATTTTGTTAAAGAAACATTTAAAGTTAAAGAATGTCTGCGTAATGTTAAGGAATGGGACTCAATTTCAGGGCTTTTTCGTGGTAAAAAATATATAATTGCAATATTTACATTATATTTCTACATCACTATCTTGTAAACAGTAGTCATATCTTATTACACTACTCATTTCTGTCTCAATCAGTTTACATTTTCCGGTATAAATTGTGTTTCATATTTCATCTTCTGCACAAAAATGCAAAATGTGATTTTCACATTACATGCAAACTCCTTTTAGTGGCACATATTTAAGAGAAAAAATAACATTTAATATGAAAAAAAAAAAAATTTGTGTTTAATATCAATAACAAGATTAGAAAATTATTATTTTACAAAAAATAGTGAGGTAGTTACTTTTTTACATTTTAATATACATGGAAAAAATTATTGATTAAGTTCACGTTTTACTCAAAATATTCCTATAAATATAAAATAAAGCAAACGGCATAGTTATTTTGAAGTTAAATATGATAAACTTAATACAACAGTATTTCATAAGTTCTTTACGGTATAATATGCACGAAACACATAGCACTGCACAATTCAATTGTGATTATTTATTAATGTCGCACTGAGAAGCTGTACGAGGATAAATGGCAACGAATCTCGTAATTTTGAGACTCAGAAGTGACGAAGACGACACCGGAACTGGAACTTCTCTCTCCAAACTTCCACACCTTGGCAACAGGAGAACTTAGGATCTCGACAAGACTCAACATGCTTCAGTCATTCTAAGTGGAGGGTCTTTATTGATATCTGGACTCAATCCCATGACTCGAGGAAACGAATCCCCGACATGACCACTAGGTTACTGCGACCACAGCACAAGTCCACGTCTCACCTCTTACAATTTACAGAGCCTAATTTATATTCTTCATTTATGTCTGAATCGGAGCTTGTAAAAAGTATTTTTCGTTTTTAATTCGCGAAAAATAGAAAGTAGTTAAAAAAAATCCCTCTCTCTGTTCAAAATACTTTCTCTTTTGGCGCGCATTAACTGACTACACTAATATTTCTCTCTCTTTTAAACCAAGTACTGTTATCTATTGCGAATGATTTAAATAATGTTAAATGTCTCTTCAAAACGAAAGAGAGTTCAGTTCACGGTATAAAAACTTTAATATATCTCCTGGTCGAGCACAGTTTGGGCGTCACAAATGTTGCATATTTTAGTTGCCCGAAATAGATTCCGCAGATATTGGTAAGGGATTAAAGAAAAAAATAACACATTTATGAATTTTTTCTACTTTTTGAAGTCGAAGCGGACTAAAACGTTATATATAAATTTTGAGTTTACAATAAAATCGAATTGTTTTTCTGTTTGAAAATGTGTTCCTAGTATATATTGCTATCTTTAATAATAGTCGAAGACAGCTTATCTTTGGTTTTTGTTGTACATAAACATTTGCGTGCAATGGATGAATACAACCAAAAAATATAGCTCACAGCATTTTTAATTTTTGTGGAAAGGACAGTGATTTATTATTCAAATTTGTTTGCTCGAAAGGGTGCAAATGAATTTGTTTCATTTGAACTTTTGTTCGGTAATTCCTACAGTTAATTTATTCCACATATACTGACACGATGTTTACAAAAAAAAAAAGGAAACAGAAATCGCTTAATATATAATTTCTTTTTAAAATTGCATATTTTCAACGGTAAAATGACAAAACTTCTTATTCAGAATAAACTAATCTTAAAGTTTCAGAGGTGTTTTGCAAGATTTCACCAAATTGTGTGCACAATTTACGAGCAGAATGCTTTAAATTAATTATCTTGTCCAAGTACAGATCAGAAATTTCCCAGAGATATGATTCAGGTATACTCTATTCAATTCAGTACACATCTTTACTGTTTTTACACGAACTTCTTTTAAACAATTTTGATTTAACACGAATTAGACACAAATAACGAGGAGAACGAGCGACCCAACGATTAAGTATTAATTTTTTTTTTTATCTTACTCGTATTCTACGTTTTGATAACATGTCAAATGAGGGGTGTGATATATATATTTAATAATTTTACGTAAAAGTCAATAAATGGTAAGTGATAGTTTTAAGATCTTTTGTTTATTAATTATAGGTGAAATATTTTATTTCTTTCAAAATGATAATTTATTTCGTACGATACTGTGCAATCTTTATGAAATAAAATGTTTAAGATTCTTAACAAGGAAACTCATAGTTTATTGCGTTATTTTTGATGCTTTCTTAAGATTAGAACTAATCTCCTGTTTTTCACAGATGCAATACATATTTTTACACGAATTTTTTTACACGTATTTTACGAGAATGTATCTATCGTGTAGAAACAGAACTAAGCGAACTAGATCTCTTGATTTCTGGCCTTTTATATCTTTCCAAATACTGCATGCTTCGATTCAAACTTAATAGAATGGATTCACGTTTAACATTTAACAATCGTGGTAGCTAAGTGGTCATGGTCTCGAAGTCGTATTCGACTTTTTTTCTGTTGAGTCGCGAATTTGAATTCTTATGCTACTCATCCGACTCCCTATTAATTAATTATGAAATTTCCGGCTATTCATTTCTTAAATCTCTGATCGTATAGTGGATATTACGCCAAACTGTCTTATATGATTGAAGAAGAAAATAAATTTGAATTCCCGTATTATTTATTTGAAATATATGCATGTCATTAAGGCATTGTATTTTATATAATTAGTCGTGGCGACATTTTTAATAACTAAAGATTACATCCACCTTAGATATACATACATGAGATATCATGCAGTGAAGGGGTTCAGTCGTAGATGATCAAAGAATTAATCAAATTGAGTAACGCGCGCTTTAAAGAAAAGAGTCTGAAGTGTTCTGAAGATTGATATGCACTACCTTTATATGAGACAAATAAAATGGGACTTTTTATGGGCCCCGAGGACTCGTGAGAACAGAACTCAGGGTAAGACCAGAAATTACCAAGTGCACAGAGAGGTTGTATTTAAACGACATCCCGTTACTGCACCACTACTAAAGATTCGCCATAAAACCCGTCTGATGCACATTATCACCCCATTGGTGGAGTGTACGCATTGTTGACAGATGCACGTTAGTCCCTATCCCCATTCCACTGTTAATACTCGTAAGAAAATTCTGAAAAGCTTGATTAATACTAAAAATAATCGAAAACATGGTTCAATATAAAATTAAAAATAGTATTGATACATTATAAGTTCTTTTACTAGTACATTAACTAGTCGGAGTATGTACAACTGATAACACGGAGCAATTAGTGTGGGTGCGTATGTTCCGTCTCGATCAATGAAGCACGTTCGATGTCGGGCATTTTTTTGACCTATGGAGGGGCAGAGTTGATAACCTCGGGTGCCGGGGGCCGTTTCGAACCCTGCAGTATCCTTTTTTGTTCTTCCTTTACCAACAAGACCAAATGAGAAGTCTCTCTCAGGATGTTATTAAGGCGTTTTAATTTCTGGTGTTATTGAAGAGAGCCACCACATACTCCACCTCCAGTATCATCGTGAGTCTACGAAAAGAAGTATTTTTTGAGATATTTGTTGAGAAGGTCACTTTTTGAGCCATTATTGCAATTGATACACATCCCATCCCCATCATACTGAGTTTTGCTTGGAACTGTTTTCTATTTGACGTCATCAGCTATCTCTAGTTGAGTGGCTGGTCTCGTGGACTCGTGCACGGTAGCTTGAATATCACTATTTGTGATTTATGCGCGGTTATCTTAGATACGCAGAGGCAAGTATCAGGGTATATGCAACCAGTAGTTCTAGGCAGTACTGCAATGTAGTATTCAAGTTCTGGGTCACCACTTCGGCGTCCGGTAGTTTTCGAACCTGTGGATGGGGAGACAGTTGTTAGTGACCTTGGTTGCTGGAGGCTTTTAAATCCTGTTCTAATGGATCCGAAGAAAATTTGACATGTCGATTTTTGTTGCACTTGACATCTCTCTAGGGTTAGTTATTAAGGCATTTTAACTTATGGCTTTGTTGTTGAAGAGAGCTGATGCACATGTATTGAAAAGTTTGAACAGGTTGCAACGAGATTAAGGCGCTAACTAATACTCTACCTCGAATATCCAACCGTAGTGCCAAAATACTATATATGGAGTTTCCTATTTTTCTTCTCAAAACTAGAATATTGCTTTCAGTTGCATGGAATACAACATATTTGAAAGAGTGAAAAAAAAAAAAAAAACATGAATATTTATCGTGGTTTGTGACTTTTTTTTTATGACATCCGTAAGTATTTTTAAAGTTCTCAAAATTCATATCTGCATTATTAATTTCAAGAACAGGATTCGGTGGGATTTTGTTTTCTAAAAAGAGAGTGGCGAGTAATTTTTTTTATCAAGAAGGGGTGGACGTGCCAAAAAAGATTGAGAGCCTATCTTTAAGAGCTTCAAAAGTCAGCTGTCTCCCCTACCAAAAGATAACAACCCTACCAAACAGAATTTATTTAAACCAACAAATTTATCTAAATATTTACATAAAGACTATAAATTAAAGTACGAAATAATAACTGACTATATTTGGGGCTTTTATCGAAGCCATCCTATCATAAAAAAAATACCTAATCCAACGAGAATGATTGTGAGTGTTTATTCAAATCACACTTGGAAGCAATACGAGGGCTTTTGGTGACGGACCTCTTCATTTTGAACCACGGTCAAGTGACGAGGCTAACACCTGGCATGGCACCTTCCTCTCCAAACTTCCATACCACGTCAATGGTACGACTGGGGACCTCGATCAAATTTAATATGCTTCAGACCTGCTACAAGATGGGTCTTTAGTGGCATCAGGGCTCAAACCCAAGTTGCGACGACAATAACTCCGCCCGCGAGTCTGCTTCCTTAACCGTTAGGGCACTACGACCACAATCTAAAGAGAAAAAAACAACATGTTCTTCTCCACTACTCGACTAAAACAACGCCGGCTACGAGCACTCAACTGCAATCACTCAGGTCCCTCGGACGCCTAATTCAAGAAAAAAAAAGAGACAACTGAAAACGAAATGCAGTTTATGTTACTATGAGTTCGAAGTTATTATATTCAATTGATTCCTGAAGTGTTTTAGTTTCCGGGCCCAAAT
>BMAW01072255.1:0-28848 GCA_019974015.1 Nephila pilipes | reverse complement strand
ATTGTATTAAATATATATATTATTTAATACAAAAAAAATTGTATTAAGTGTAATATATATTTTTGTTTCTTATAAAACACATAAAGAATCGACGAAAAAAACGCAGCACTTGATTAAAATAAAACAAAACAAAAAGATTTTAATGGGGTGTAAAAAGCCAATTATTTTTAAGAAAACAAATAAGGGACTAGGAGAATTTTTCCCGATCAAACAATGATGAAGAGATTTCATTAATTTGCGAGTAAATAAAAGACAAAACACAAAAAACAAAATGCGAAAAGTAAAGCAATATCTAATCTAAATTTATTCTTGGTGCGCAGTGATTAGTCTGAGCTGCAAATTTATGTGCACATCGATCCCTTTTTCTTCTTTCTCTTTCTCAGTTTAGCTGCACCTCTTTTCATATTTTATGTGCAGTCCTTGGAATTTGTGTATCTGCTCTGGAAAATGTTCCCAAATATTTTATCCCGTTTGATTCCCATAAATTTTCTGGAGCTCTAAATTTTGAACAAATCTTTTTAACAGGTTTTTAACAGGTGCATGTCAACAACCTACAATAAAGATATATATATATATATATATATATATATATATATATATATATTATACAATTATGTATTTAACACTTCAAAGGAAGCACAAAAAATCTTACCAAATGGTTTAAAGTTTTAATGAGTTAGAATCTTTTTTTTTTATTTATAAAACGAATTTCTCTGAAAAAGTAGTTTTAAATTGGTTAGGCACAGAAATTAATGATTTTAAAGGTTAAAATGATGGTATTCCATCAGTTCTGTCAGTTCAGTTGCGAATGTTGTGACGACCTTCAACGGAACAGGAAGTGCTCCAAACAAGATATAATTATAATTTAGACATTTAAAAAATGAATAAATAAATAAATAAAATTAGTTGACAAGAAGAAATTTCGAAAATATAGAAGGATCACTAGGGTATCCCAGGGTGTGTTACTCGTGTTTAATAACGACAGTAAACCCCTTGAGAAAGAAAAAGATCATTTGGGTACCTCGGGATTACGATGACCATACATACACGTAAAGAAGCCAATTCCCTGTAGGGATTCCAACTTCTGAATTATTTGTTTAAGAAACATAAATCTAATACGTGTTAAAATTCATTACAACAGGAATATTTAACATTTAGAACTCGGCGGTACATATACTGAACCAAGATTTTTTATTTTTTTCATTTATTTTGGCTACGATACAACAGCTGTATCAAGATATTCAGATACAGTTCATCCCCCACCTCCTTTTTATTTCAGAAACATTTTTTTTTTTTTTGCCTTTTTAATGATTGTGCTGCTATTGGTCGTGGTTGGGTGTGGATATTTTTCGACTACTTTGATAAGGTTGTGTGTGCATTCCTTATGATTGGCAACGTTTTGGAAAAACCAATTCCGATTTTAAAAAGCAGGGTTTCATTCAATAACTTGAAGCTCTTCATGATACACATTTTGCTCATTGCTATATATGCTCTTTAGACTACGGTCACAGCGTCCAATGGCAAATATGAGCTTTCACAACTTATTCTCCAAGTTTGTTTTGGCAGTTCCTCACTTTGCAGAAAACCCAGGCTTTTGTTGCCTAATTTTAGATAGCCAATTCGCTGTTATGGAAACTTATTAAATTCTGATATTAACTTTATTTTAATTATGATGAGAGGGTAAACTTTATAATTTAAATACGTACCTCGTAATTTTGGCCGTTACCGTAGACAGATTTTTCTTTGATTTCTTAAGATTTCTCCGGAGATTTTCCATTTTTAAAACAGAAATTTCAAAACATTGGTGACCACAATATTTTCAATTTAAGATCTGAGTTTCTCTTAGAAGCAAAAAAAAAATGTTCAATATTCATAAATCCATTTAATATATCTTTCCTTTAAGATTAAAGATTCAGAAAAATATTTATGATATCAAAAATGTTTCATATTATTTGGAAGAAGTAGAAAGTTTTGCTTTTGTCTGTTGTACTTTAGATTTACTCAGTAGCTTTTAAAACATATTCAATCAAGTTCAAAATTATTTTTCTTACTTGACCATATTTAATCACGAAAGGGCTGCAGTGGCCGAGTAGTCATGATCGCGAACTCGTGGCAAATTAAAGTAATAAACATAATCCTTTTTACTCATAGAGAATCACTACTCGACATAAATTCTACTCTCTTAGCACTTCTGAAATGCTACACAACAAACTCTAGAAAATATCTATCTCAATTTTAAAGTTTACATAAAAAAAGACATGTATTTCGAAAAAATCAGGCTATTCATAAAAACAAAATATGTATTCAAGAATTTAAAATGTATTCATTTAAAAATGAAAATCATGAATTTAGAAAAAAAACTATTGAGCCAAATATTGGGATCTTTCTCACTCATGAATGTTCTCTGACTAAATATCGGCTACCCTTACCCTCTTCTCTTTGTAAAATAAAAACTTTAACAATTCCACATGCGTCGAAAATGGACATATAGGACTTCCCAACTGGGGTAAGAAATCTTCTCCTCAGTCCCCAAAGTACCGAGTGGAAGGGATATTTTCTCTCAATTTCTTCCGAATTCTAAAGGTAAAGTGTGGATATCGCAATTTACAATAAAAACAATTTACTAACAAAACAAAAGCAACAGCTATCGATTTGGAAGTAGGAATCGGCATCAGAAAGTAGTTCTAGTTAAAGTTAAAGTTACTCACTACATAAAGGTTTCAACTAGGAAGGATACAAGTATTGAAAACTAACAGTGAGTGAGTGTAGAAACTAGCACAACGCCACAGAGAAGCACGGGAAGTTATGCGAAGGACTATGATGTGGGATTTCAGCAGCAAAAACCGTAATTCTGAATGGCTTCTCCAAAGGGAGGGGCTTTAAATACGACACGACCTACTTAAATTGTTGGATCAACTTTAGTGTCAAAAGGCATTTTAGCAATAAAAAAGCAGAAGTATGATAAAGGCAGTCAAAAGTGACTCAGAAAAAAAAAAAAAGAAAATGAGAAATACACCGATTCAACAAAATCGTACAGTATAGCATCGCAATTATTAGTCTTTTTATTTCTGTTATATTAATTTAATACTTTTACTCTTTTCACGTAAAAATTATTTTTTACATCTATGGTTTGTAAAAAGACTTGAATTTTTTTCCTTATCATATTGAAGTTAGCAAGGTCGAAAAAGGTCTCGACGGGTTTGGTTGGTTGATTGATTGTTTTAATCACTCTATGAAGTATTGATTGGTTTTATAAAAAACGCACTTGAAACAACACGATGCTTATCGGTGACAGACCCCTTAATTTTGAACCTCGGTCAAGTGGCGAGGAAGACGAATGAGCTTTCAACTCATTCTCGAAATTTTCACACCACGCCAACAGGAGGACTTGGAACCTCAACACATTAAACGTGCATCAGCCCCGGCTACACGATGGGTCTCTAGTGGCATCAAAGCTCGAACCTACGACTCGACGAAAACCGCCTGTCACAAGTCCGCGACTGTGACCAAATAGGCTACCGCGGCGACGCAAGAAGTAAGAAGAAGGCCAATGGAGTCGGACATCGTAATTTTATATAACGGTCAAGTGACGAGGAGGGTACTGGAGGGTACTGCATTCTCGAACGTTAAGGAACATGAGTCTCGAAAGATTTAGTGCGCACTGAGTGGCAACAGGACTCGAAACGATGACTAACATGGCCGTGATAAAAACCGATTGTCAGGATTAATAGCTAGTTTATTCCGACTTCATTACGTTTTATTATTTCTTATCACATAAAAAAGTTATTGCTTTTCATTTTCAGAAATAATATGGAAGTAATTCATCGCATCCTTTTGAAATTAGCCAGGTAACCTTTTCATTCACTTCTATTTTAAATCTTCATTCATTGTGAGGAACATTGACACAATATGAATTATGTATATCTTCCATCATGCATGTGGTGAAAAATATCATCATTCAATTGTTCTATGAATGCTAAGCTATGCGCCTACCTCAAAATAGCCGTTTTCGAGAAAATTTTTGAAACATTCTTTATTACTTTTTATTAAAGCTCTCATATTTACGATTTCAAAAATGATTTGCATTTGATTCTATGGTAGTTAGTTAATACATTAATGCATGTATATAATTTTTTTTAAGAAACATTAAAATCTTTATTTGTATTTTTTGGAAAACTGCGGTTTTAATATTTTTTTTTGATTACGAAAAATCTTATTTGTTAAAAAGTGTTTCATACATTCAAATGAAATTTTATCGCAATGTTCTGTGCATATAACTATAGGTATGTTCTGAACTCCAAACATAACTTTTAAGTGTATAACTATTTAATTTGGAGCTATTTTTATTTTAAGAAGTTATTTATTTTTTTGTAAAATCCTGTTGTATTTTTATAAGTATCGGTATAACTCAGTAAGATAAGAGATAATTGTATTTTGTCTCCTTCATAATACAAATATATGTACATTAAATATATTGTTGAAACAAAAAGTGAATATTGGTTAGAATTTCTTACATGAACTTTAGCGTAATTGTCAATTTTTACTAAATTTTAAGCAAATATGGCCAAAATTTGAAAAATAAAAAAAAAGTTCATTAAAATAACTTTTGAATTTACCATTTTATAGACCATTGTAGTTAAAAACACAAGTGTTCACAAAAATTTCTTTCTTTCTTTTTTTTTATTGAAAAAAAAGTGGTGCGAAGGTAGACACATACCTTAACATACTCAGATCAGATACTTAAATTTTGTCTCTCTCACTTTTTTGTTGTTCCACTTGTTTTACCATAACTTTCAATTCAAAATGAGTATTTTGAACGCAATTTTTTCCCTCCTGGATTCTACCAAAAAGTCTGAATGCACTTAAAAATATCCCTTCATGAATATTTTATACTGAAATATATGTAATACAAATAAAATACATACTTGATAAAGTATGTATATATAACTTGATAAAGTATCTCGATGAGCAGGCTTAGCAAAATACACTTTTCAACAATCTCTCTGGAATTAAATATGCTACACAAAATTGTTTCCACGTCGTCATAAGAAAAGAAGAAAATAAGCGAAACACTTCCTTTTTTTTCTTTTGTTTAAATCGATGGAGTACCCATTTATATGTAAATAATAAGATATGTTCGTATAGACTCAAAACTATTCTACTGATTCTTCTGGAAATTTTATAGTTTGTTCTTGTTAGTAAAGGAGTGTTTATAGAGCAATTTGAATCAAATGAATAAAATTCGATAGGAAAGGCAGTGAAAATGAAATATCGAGTGAGAATTGGCGATCTCCTTATCAATTTGGCGACGTTTAAAATAGTATAATTACCATTACGTATTATATGATGGGAAAAAGAATACGAATACCAAACAAATTGTATTCTTGATAATTCGAAAATTTAATATTATTAAGCGATAGTGTTCTCATCTGAGTAATTTATAGAATTAATAAGATTTTCATGTTGAATTATTTATAATATAAATAACAAACACAAACAAACTAATGTATAAAAAAGACATATAATATTAATATTCTGTAAAATCATTGTAGTTCTATATTTAATATCTTTTTAATAAAAGAAGAGCATTTTACTTCGAGACACTGAATAAAAAAGGGTAATGAATGAAAACAGCAAAATTGGATTGCGCGGCCACTAAATAATTTTACAAGATTAATAAGAAAAAATCAATATAAAATATTCGCAACATGAAAACTGTTAGAAACAAAATTTTGTAAAGAACAGATAAAGCTTCCAGAGAGGTGCTACCTTTTTTAAAAAATATATTACTGCATTATTTATTCCATTACCCTCTTCTTACTAAATTCAAAACTTAAAACCTTCTACCGAAAAAACAAAATATAAAATGCCAACTTTTGATAACCAAAAGAATAAAAAATAAAACGATTATACGATAACTATCAAATTGTTCTATTAAATATTAGAATTAAAGCAAAGGATAAAACACATTGAAGAAGAATGAAAATATTCCTTCCAAATACGACCATTTGTGCCCAACGTCCTCCTATGAAATATAACGATCAAATTGAATATATTTTATGCTTAATGTAATTATTGCTGCCTAAAAAGGAAATTTAAATGTAGATTTACGTTTCATTATATCTCAGTTAACACTAATACTACAATGAGATGATTACAATTGAAAGTGAAACTATTATGAATCGGTTAGATTGATCGGTTTTATTAACGTCGCACTAGAAGCAACATGAGGCTATTCGCGATCGACCTCGTAATTTTGAACCTCGGTCAAGTGACGAGAACGACACCAAAGCTGGAACCTCCCTCTCCTATCTTCCACACCACGTTATCGAGAGGAATTTGAGCCTCGAACATATTTAACGTGTATTAGCCCCGCTACGCGGCACGTCTTTAGTGGCATCAAGATTAAAATTTATGACTAGGCGAAAACCGCAGGCTGCAAGTCCGCGACCATGACCACTAGGCAACCGTTCCCACGTGAATTGGTTGGAGGAAATAAAATTAGATTTAATAAATCACGTGCATTTGACACTTTATTTTCAACAGTGGTCGGAGATGACGGTTCATGATTGTAATAAACAAGAGCTCCTTTGGTGGCTAAAAACAAAACAGCAGCGGAACAGGAAAAAAAAATCAATTATCACACTATTCATGTCATTTTAATTCGATAAATGAATTGATTACGAGCTTCAATGTTGTATTTAATTCATACATATAATCAAATTTACCTTAAGGGAAACATTATCAGATTTGCTTGTCAAAAATAAATTTATCTTCTCTAGTCTCCGTTCATATTTCGCTGAGAAATATGGAGTCAAGGGAAATTCTGTTTGAAAATGAATGTGACCTGATTTTATAACAGAAGTTACGGATATTTGCTGATAAAATGATGATTATGGTAAAGGGCTATATAAATGTTCAGTGACTTTTAGATATCAAAGTTCCTTTCATCATTCCATTTTGAAGTTGAATTCAACAAAAATAATTCTGCTGAGAATTAAAAGGCTTTCAAAGCTCGTGGGCTTAAATCTTTTCTAGCTAATGGATAGTCAGGACTTTATTAGGATGGTGAAATCTTAACTTTGAAGATAGTGTGCTTGAAACTTCGAATTCGGAGTTAATTCATTTAATTGTATATGTAAGAAGGATTATTTGCTTTTAAAATGTTTACATTTTATCTCAATAATTACAAAATAATGATCGCTTATGTTCGTAATAGCTCCACGAGTAAAATTAAGAATTTAGTAGGATTTCACAACAAAGTAAGAATAATTATTTCTCCTTTATTTGTTTAGAAGACTCTGTAATTAATTGTATTGTACCCAACTGTCTCTCTGAAAAACTTTAAATGTAACACATTTGTGATAATTATAATAAAAGAATACATAATTTTTAATCAATATATTACGATATGTTTGCGTTTAAACTTATGTAAAAAATTACCATGAATTAAAACTCAGTTTATCATGTATTTCAAAATAGGCAATACATATACTGATTGAAAAATGCGATTTTTTTTATTGATTGATTGAATTGTTTTGTTAACATCCCACTAAGGGCAACACAACGGCTACTTGCAGAATGCCCAAGGGGACCGAGCTCACCCAAAGGGTTTAGAGCTGCAAACCGGCCTCCTGGCAGACAATCACCCCCGCACTCAGCAATTATTGACAAAATAAAATAAGATATTACATAATTTCGAAAAGATGTAATTTATTAATAACATAAGATATTACATATAACAAAAGTAAATAAAGTTTACAGTGTATTTACAGAGCAGAAAATTTACATGACAGGAATTTTAAATAAAAGCCTATTGGTGACGGTCCTCTCAAATTTGAACCTCGGCCAAGTGACGAGGATAGCACATGAGCTAGTATCTCCTTCCTCAAAATTCCACAGCACGCCAACGGTAGACCTTTGAGTCTGGACAAATTTCATGGGCACCAACCCCGACTAATACACGACGGTTTCTTAGTGGCATCAAGTCTAGAATCCACGATTCGGCGAAAATCGCCGGCTGCGAGCACGCATAGCATATTCATTAGGCTACAGTGGTCGATTTTTTTTGGAAGTTTTTTGACAATTTTTCAAAAGAGAGTCTATCGGATCAGGAATTTTTCTAGAAAGGAAATACTTTATTGGAAGATTATTTAACTTGAATTCATGTACAGGGTGTTTTGAAACTCGCGAGCAAAAATTTAAGGGGTGTGAACAGTAATCAGGAAAAGGCCATGCCTCCAAATATCCACCGAAGAAATGACGATATCTTAGAAAATTTGCGCTTTATGCTTTCCATTATATCGCCATCTAGTGGCTCACCTTTTGTCCTCTGTCTAGGCATTGTATGATGAAAATTGCTTGATTAGATGTTTTCTATCACCCTTTAAATTTTTGCCCTTGAGTTTCGAAACACCTGTGTAACTATAAGCAGTTCTTAATTATTTAACCATATCTTACTTTTCGCAACATTTTGCAGCATTTTAATGCATTTATTCTGTAAATCGGAGTTAAAAAGCCTTAAGAACATTTTTGAAATTTTACAAGAGGGCAGCTAAAGGTTTTCTTTTTCTGATTAATAAATATTTTTCAATAAGCCCTTGTACAATTTTTATTTGGATTGCTGAGTTTTAAATTAAAATAACTTTTTATGGCCTATTATTTGAAAATCTTTACTGATTATTATTTTAAAAAATACACCTACTGCACTTTATCTCTGACATACAGAATTTAATTTCAATACTTTTGTAAACACGAAGCGAATCTTAAGTCGAATTTAAAAATCTATGTGCTTATTTAAAGATCTTTTCTTTATGAACAATGTTCTTATAGAACTACTATACTGATTTCATTATACTATTAACTAATGAAAGGTTTTACTTGCTCTCATTCTTTCGTATTTTATTTTACTGTACATAAAAGAATGGAATTATTTTATGGAATTATTTATTATGGAAAAGTATGCACAGAATTGTATTGTATTGCATTGATTTTAATACATTTTGTCTATCTCTGGAATTCTTTAAATATTTCCCCCATTTGTATTGGTCGAAAAGAGATATATAGATCGATCACAACCAGAAGAGTCCTTGGTCCACCTATGTCACTTGACATCCGACTTTTGTACCATCTCCATTTAAACAATTATAGACTATTTGGCATTGTCAAGGTCACTTTTTCCAACTTACAAGAATGTAAGTTGCCATTCTTCTCAAACTCTTAATAAATGGGGAAAAACACCTATTGGGTTAGATTATAGATTATAAAATTGGCAGCGACGATAGAAAGTTCTCCGTTTCCCCCTGTGATCATACGAATTTGTTTATGAGACTGAGACAGGGTTCTTCTCACCGTGGTTACGATTCTATTAGGTTTCAAAAAGAGTTGTCGGAACAAACAGAAAGGACACAACACACACACACACACACACACACACGCACGCACGCACGCGCGCACACACACACACACACACACACAGCCATTCAACCACTCGATCAGGGTATTATAGCAGCATTTAAAATGTACTACATAAAATGAACGCTTAAAAATATTTTAGACTCAGTAGAAGAAAGAAATTTGATTGTTGTGGAAGCTTGGGGAAAGTATGCGTGCGATTATGGATTGCATTATACATGCTTCTCTTGCTATCAAACAGTTGCCTCAGTCGAACTGAAATGCTTGTTGGAAAAAATTTTGTTGGTATGATTCAAGTGTGGAAGTTTTATAGTACAAAATCAGCTGTTAATTCTATAATTACAACTCTATCAAAAACAATTGGTAGCGAAAGTTTTAGCAATATGCAAACGGCTGACAACGTTAAATTAATGCTAGAAATCCCTTTGGATGAGGAAGATTTGATTGAATTTACGACAGTTTATGATAATAAAGAAGTGGATAACGACGAAACCGAAATTGTAGTTCAGCTTTTAATAGCTTATTTAATTCGAGAGAAATTAAAATTTGCTACAAGAATGGAAATGTTTTTTGATCCTGACATAGAGCGTTTCTTAAAATTTCAACATAATCTTAAATTTTATGTAGCAGGACATCAAGAATTATATTAGTAACTTGAGAAACCAAAAAAAAAAAAAAAGTGTCGCTAATAACAGACATTGTAATAACAGAAAAAAAAAATAGTTGTGCTAGACATATCGGGCTCATGGACGGATTATATCATTTTTGATCCAGTTCGTAATGAACGTGAATGCTTGTTATCAAGTAGCGATGAATAGTTGTCAGTTAGTAGTTTTATTCCTAATTTAAATCCCGTTGATTTGGTGGGAAAGCTAGAAGAGGGAGGGGCCAGCTCAGATGTCGTCCTCGTCACTCGACTGAGGTTCAAAATTACGAGGCCCATCCCCAATAGTCCTCGTGTTGCGTCTTGTGTTACGTTAATAAAAAACCAAACCGGACCTAATTTCGATTGAAATATTACATGTTGTATATACCTATAGACTGAATTTTCACTGTAAAAAATGAATTGTTTTTATTTTATAAATTTGTAATAGGGATTTCATTATTACTTTTTGTGCAAGGTTTTGAGAAAACATTTATATATATATATATATATATATATATATATATATATATATATATATTATATGTAATGATCCTACCGGCTTTAAATGTAACATAATATCATATTTATGTTCATAAAGCAGTCGAAACCAATTTCATTTTTACCAAAATATTTTATTGTACTGGAGAGAGAGACCATTTCCACTACGCAGTTGGTTACAGGCTATTGCATCATTAGACAGCAAGCAGAGGAGAGAAGAGGTGTATGAAAGAGTGCGTTTTTTTGCTGTGTTTTTGTTTATATACCAGGGAAAATTCCCATGAAACGTCAGAAGCACGTGATATGATTGAGGGGTTTCTGGGGAAATATCATAATACACAAGGAATCTGAAGGGATTGTTTTGACAGACTTATAATTGGTTTAAGCGGAATTAACCCGTTTTAAGAGCGCGTGATGTAATAAATAAAAGTATACTTTCGAAGGGGTTCAGGAAATACGAATGAACGTAATCATCTTTTTAAGGAAAGAATGGATAAATTTAGTAAATTAAATTATTATAGCAAGAAATTAATAGGAATTAAATTAAATCATTATATATATATAACAAGTGAATTAAAAAGTCCCCGGCCTGCCATAGTAAAACACATTTTTTTGGCAAAATTAGTTTTTTTTATTCAACAAAATTCCCTTCAAGGTTGATACACTGATTATAGCAACCCTCCAACTTTTCGATACCATTTTTGCAGTACGATTTGCCCTTTGCTTCAAAATAGGCCTCAGTTTCGGCGATCACCTCTTCATTCGACGAAAATTTCTTCCCAGCGAGCATCCTTTGAGGTCTGAGAACAGGAAATAGTCGCTTGGGTCCAGATCTGGAGAATACGGTGGATGAGGAAGCCATTCGAATCCCAATTCATGGATTTTTGCTATCGTTTTCACTGACTTGTGACACGGTGCATTGTCTTGGTGAAGCAGCACTTTCTTTTTCTTCAAATGCGGCCGTTTTTCGGCGATTTCGTCCTTCAAACGGTCCAATAAAGCTATGTAATAGCCGCTGTTAATGGTCCTTCCTTTTTCAAGGTAGTCAATGAAAATTATTCCATGAGCATCCCAAAATACAGACGACATAACCTTGCCAGCCAACTGTTGCGTTTTCCCACGCTTTGGAGCGGGTTCATCGTGTGCAGTCCAATCAGATGACTGTCGATTGGACTTCGGAGTGAAATGATGGAGCCATGTTTCATCCATTGTCACATATCGACGCAAAAACTCGGGTTTATTACGCTTGATCATCTTCAAACACTGCTCCGAATCATCAACTCGTCGTTGTTTTTGGTCAAAAGTGAGCTCGCGCGGCACCCCCATTGCACAGAGCTTTCTCATACCCAAATATTCGTGAATGATATGATGTACTCGTTCAGTTGATATCTTTAGAGTGTCTGCTATTTCATTCAATTTCAATTTACGGTCATTCAAAATCATTTTGTGGATTTTTTTTAATGTTTTTGTCGGTTACAACCTCTTTTGGGCGTTCACCGTCTTCGGTGCTCATTTCACCACGTCTTAACTTAGCATGCCAATCCTTGATGGTTGATTTTCCTGGGGCAGTGTCCGGAAACTCGGCATCAAGCCAAGTTATTGCTTCAACTGTATTTTTTCCCTTCAAAAAGCAATTTTTTTATCAACACGCGAAATTTCTTTTTATCCATTTTTTTCACAATAACAAAAGTTGCTTCACTCAAAATGCTATAATTCATAAACTAATGATCCGACAGCTGTCAAATTTATACACGCATCTTTTGAGGGTTAGGGCTAACTAAAAAATATATGGATTTAATTCTAGTAGAGCCATCTATGTGTCAGGCCGGGGACTTTTCAATTGACCTGTTATATATATATATATATATATATATATATAAATAAATCAGAAGAGTAAAAAAACCAAAACATAAAGAAATTTGAAATGCTTAGAGAATAATATAATTAATGTTGTACCAGACAAAAGATAGTCTGTTGAGCTGGGTTTTTCTAGAATTATAGATTTAATTATCCCCATCAACAAAGTCTCTTATTAAGAAATGATGATAACATCAGGATGTATAAATTGAAACATTATTCATACTTAGTTTTCTCTACTCTTCTGATTCATAATTTTATAGTATATTATGTGCAATACAATGGAATCATTAGCATTTAAATTATATGTTCAATTAAGAATATTAGATCTTATGATCATGATTGATGCATTTCTGGTATTGTATATATTATATACATACATTCAGAGAGAGCCGTTTTGAATTCTTATGAATTCAGTACTCTTACTTTTTATACAGACCTCGTATCATTCAACTACTTAAGGCCTAAATCCTGTCAGGATGTTTAAATGTCAGACACCTTGAATTGGATTTAATAAATGTTATTTCTAACAAAATAATTTTCGTTTTCATTCATTAAAATTTAGGTATTCAGAGACAATCATAATGAATTAAAAATCTGGAAATAAATTGTGTTGCTTTGGGTGAACGTTAAATTATATTGGATTGATTGAGTCGTTATGTTGTGTTTCATTCATCTTATTATTAAATGCACACTACTATAAAAAGGAAGAATAATGGGAATTTGTTTGTTAATAAATGCACATTACCTCAGAAATCGCTTGAACATTATTAACATTTCATCATTTAAACACCTTCATATTTCTTTTTATAGGAACAATTTCTCATAAATGTAGTCCTCTTTCATGTCTTATATTACATATATTAAGACTCCACAGCATTAAAAATGTTGATTCAAAACTTTTGCATTAGTGAAGAGGCGGTACAAAGATAAGACTTGCTTGCCTACACCTTCTTTTCTCCTCCTAAACGTAAGTTGAATGAGTAATTCAACTTAAACATATTTTTGAGTTGAATTACTCTTTCAAGAGCAGAGGAGACCACGAGCTTTTAAAGGATTCATTTGTAATTCATGAATTGGCCGACATCATCAGAACTCGTGATGCAGTCAGGTAACCCAGAAATAGTCACGAAGGTCGCTGCTTTGAATAGTTCACGCATTCGAGTCTTTGCGAAACTTAAAACTTTCAAGGAAAATATAGGTTTACTGTTTTGTGCTGCTTTTAGTCAAGATAAGTTTTTTAATGTATAATTATTTTTCGAATGCCTGAAAATGGAAAATGGGGCGGTGAGAATATTTTCTACGGGTTTTGAATTGTCACTAACAGTGAATTTGACATTTGAATTGTCATTCATGAGTTATCGAGATCCGAATTAATTGAAAATCGTTACCGAAATGTAAAAGAAATAAAGAGAAAAGTAACTAAAACTCCTCTATTTATTTTGTACGAAAATAACTATAATTAACACTTTGTATTCGATATACTTCACGCAATCCTTTATATCCCAAATCACTTTACTTTTTGGAAAAATAAAACGCTTCAAACTTTTTTTACTACATTTCTTTATGCATGAGAAAAGTCTTATAATATATTTTAAAAAATGTCATAATTTTTCCAATGTTTTTATAAACTTAAAATTGAAATTTACTTGTATCCATATAAATTAGTGCTTGTAATGAATAGGCCAAATTAAAAAGAAAAATTGAATATTTATTTCACTTATGATTTTTATGAGAAACATGTAATATCTTAGAAGAGAATAATACCTTTTTAAACGAAGGTGTCATTCACTGTGGTAATCCTAAAGTCGATACTCTGAATTTTCTCAGGTTGTTTACATTTTTGGAAAGATTTGTTCTATAAAAATTATCTTAGGTTGAACAAATTGGTTATTCGATATTGCTTTACTGTCATTAACATACAAGCTTTACGATATTTCAAAACCCCGATTCGTTGAAAATAAAATGTCATAGTTTGATGAAAATGTATAATAATTCAATATAAAAACTAAGTTTGGCACTTAGAACAAAAAAATATGCCAAATAAAAAGAATCAATACAATGCCTGAAACGCACAATAGTTATATAAATAATTAACTTCAGAGTCCAAGGGAATTTAGCAATTCCGCAAAAAAAAAATCAATTCCTACTCAAGAAAAAAATGTAGGTTTGAATTCTCAAACTTCAACTATAACATTATTGAGATATATTAAATATGCACAGAAAATATGAGAGATTTACCACTGTTATTAATCAGGGATCCAGGCTTTAGAAAATATGCAATAATTCTTCCTCCAAAATGGCAACTTCGAATAACGCGTAAGTCTAAAGATCTGTAAATCTTCACCCTACAAAACGAGCTTTGCTGTCAACTAGACTTAAAATACAAAGTCTTTAAAAACCCAGTGGTATCTTACTGCAGTGTTAAGTCTTATTGAGCGAAAGTTTCATGGGACTTTAAAGTCTCGACGGTAAATAAAGGGTTAAACTCACTTACTTAACTCTGGGGCGTCGGGGGCTCACTACTTGAACATATTAGATCCATCACGTCAAGTTCTCTCATCAAGAAAACAGTCAAATAATCAAGTTTTTTAATCGTTAACTTGATTTATAATTTTTCCTTTAGAATAACCAACACTCGAGACGCTTATTACTCCCAAGGAGCAAATCCTCCCCTGGATTCCGCATCAAAATATTTATTTTATAAAATTCTACTTATCTTAAATCTGACTGACCGTCTCCGAGTCAGTACTATATTTGTGAGCTGAATATGACTATATGTTCGTTCGCCGATGACCACTCCTCTGTAATAGTTGAGTTTTATCTTCCAATCTCTCTCCCTCTTGCTGCTGATCCAACTTCGCCTTTGTTACTTCTCCTCCAAACTTCCATCCTCAGTCTCCTCTCCCCTATAATATATATATATATATATATATATGTTAATGAATTTAAGCGATTTTTAGTAGAAATATGAATGTTAGAATTCGTATCAAATAGGCTTTGCGTTATTAATTTAATTTTTACGAATAATCAAATGAAAACCGAAACCGTTTTTGACTCGTTATGGATACAGACAAACGTTGATGGTTATTAACGAAGAATTGACAATTAGATGTGTGGCATGTAGAAAAATTCCTTTCCACGATAAATACACTTCATCATGTTTGTTCAGTAAATCCTATTGATTATATATTCATTAGAAAAGAAATTTTTACAATCCGATATTAAAATTTCGTATTTCACAAACATTCAGATCAAAAAGAAAAAAAAAAGAGTTTCGGGCTTACTCTTTTTCTATCAAGTGGGAAGAAGTTGCTAAAAGTATATCTGTCTCAACAGAATACAGCCTCTTATGAATATTTTGTGTTAGGAATATTTTATTTCCTTACTTTGAGTAGAGTATAAACAAATGCTTCTTCTCTCTTTCAATTCTTCAAAAAGTTTTTTTTTTTCTCGTTTCGATGCAACGTTTCGTTCCCTGTAACCTCGTTCTTTGATCAAACCCAAACAGAAAGGAAAGCACACAAAATTCATCTTCAGTAAATTGCTCTTTTCTCTGTATGAATCAGAATTTCGCTTAAATATTCAATAGTAGCATTCATTTCTTTCTGATTCTGTAATGGAAATGAAGTATGCTTACATAAAACCAGCCTTAGAGGCTGCCGCAAGTACTCCGAAGCAGTGACTTTGAGGATTCGATTTTATAAAATATTGAGTGTCTTTTATGAATGTTATTTGGAAATTGAAAAAATAATTTATATTTAGGTTGGAAATCGGGTAATAATATAAAAGCTATCTCTAACTAAAATGCGTCTTTCTTTTTTAAATTAGTGAATGCTTTTGTACATGACAATTTGTGGATATCTTCAAGTCGAAAGATGCTTTGATGTTTTCAGCTTTTGTGACAAGCATTAGAATGGATTAAATGAAAACGAAATAGAAGATACTGAAGAAGATCAGCCTAGTTTAGTTCAAACGTTACCTTCAAAACTACATAAGCAATTGTCCCAAGCGGTCAATATCCTGCCTTAAGGTGTCTTTAGCTAAGCCTGAAATCATTTTCGAACTTTGTCCGTGACTTCACTGTTCGAGTAAAAATAGGACCTCAACCTCAGTACGTTTTTGAGCGGATCGAAAATGTAGAAGAGAAATGGTGATAGACAGTGGTATGCGGTGGTTGTTCCGATACTGTCCACCGAAATTTCGAAAACGTATTATGGTTAAAGGCAGACATTCAGGACTGCATGTTTTCATGCTTCAGAAACTGGATGATTGGATGCGGTATATATATATATATATATATATATATATATATATATATATATATATATATATATATATATTTGTACATATATATACAAATATATCTGTGTGTGAACAAAAGTTTAATATTTTAATTCACAAAATTTCAAATCATAAGCAAATTCATTATATCTATAATATAAATTCGTTGAATTAATTTCTAAGAAACTCCATGATTAAGGAAATCATTAAAAACAAAAGCAAAATTAATATAAATAAATTAAAATTATTATAATTAATTAAATGAGGTAAAATTTAAGCATTAAAACAAAAATCTATCAAGTAACTAAAAACTCATAAGAGTACAGTAAAATAAAATCCAAAATTTAGAAAAATTGAAGCAATGCAATTAACACTGTTCAATACTGTAGAATGGAATAATGTGTGTTTATAACGTTATTACGGATCAAATAATTACTCTTTAGTGAACTACATTATAATAAAATTTGGTAACACACAAAAAATGAGAAATTCAGAAAACCAACCACAGAAAAAAAATGAAAGTAAACAAAACCAAAATACAAATATCAAAGAAATTGAATTAAACTGCAAAAGAAAAAAGTATACTAAAATAAGTATCAAAAATAATGGTAAAACCAATTGAAAATATAAAAAGCATATTAATTAAAAGAAATAAGCTAGCAAAAAATATAAAAATACCAATGACAGTCATCGTAAATAATACAGAAACATTTTTTTAGACAACAACCATCAGCTGAAAGTAATTACTTATATAACAATGTAAAACATTTTAACAAAATGCAAATAATTAAGAAACAAGCATTACTATAGCAAAAATTTTAAGAATAAGTAAATCATTATGCATAATTTATACGAATTAATACTACTACTCTCCATGAAAGAGTTCACCACCAAAGTAAGAATTGATCGATTGATCTAAAAGGAACCATACCAATACATCAAAAGGTTTAAATAAAAAAAAAAGACTTTACTATTGAAATTACTAATAAAAATTGAAGAATATATATATATACATGTGTGTGTGTGTGTTTATGTACGTATATATTGAAAACAAAAAAGCAAATAAACATTAATATATTCTATAATACATAGATAATCAAAGTATAAATTTTAAGAATTAAATGCTTTTGAACATGAAGAACATTCTAAAGAAATTGTTATTTATTAAGTCTTAAAAATAAACTTGTTTAAAAAAGTAAAGAAAGGAAGTTCAAAAACTCAATATCAAGTATAGTATATACAGAAAAATAGAAAGGGTATTTGAAAAATGAAAATCCTTTAAAAATGAACAAAATGGAAATAAATCTATATAATGTGCCTTCATGATAGGAAAGAAGGAAACAAACTCAAATAAATAACATATAATCTCTGATTTAAAACAAAATTCAAAGAAAACTAAAACAAAAAATAACTAGCATTAATACAAAAAAATACTTAATTAAATGTAAGAAATAAAACTAGAATAAAACTCACTCATCTTTAAATCGAAATACATTTCGATGTTTTTGTCGAAAACTAATACTTGTTGACAAGAAATCAAATCATTTAACACAACTATGGTATCGCTGTCTATGAATCAGAATTAGGATTAAGAAAATACATCTGGTGTTAAATTATAAAAAGATTTTAACAAAGATTATAAAAAGATTTAAAAAAAAACTTAATAACTCACCACGTTGAAAGCAAATACATAAAAAACAGACAAAAAATAATAAAATTAATCTATTTTATAATTTTAGAAATTTATTCATTTTTTTACATTTTATGTCTTAAATTTGCATTTAAATATCACCAGAATAATCAGCTTTGAAACAAGAATAAAAATTGCTTTAAATTATTTTTAAAATTTAAAGTGGCAATAACTACTCGTAATTTGATGTTTTGTAGAATATGTTCAAATAATTCACATTTCTGAAAATATTTAAGCATACATTGCTATCAAGGAATGGTATTCCTTTAATAGAAACAAAATAATTATTTCTCTTATCAAATATACAGATGTGTGTGTGTGTACACTGGTTATTAAATATATAGATATATATGTGTGTATGTGTACACTGGTGTGTAAAAATTTGGAACGATGTCTAAAAATTAGAATATCAGTTAAACGAAGGGCTGAGCAGGCTGAAAGTCCAATCAGATGAGCCAGGGTGAGGTAAGGTGACACAGGCGCAGATATGTAGCTAGACGTAATGCGGGAGTGTCAGAGTGGGATAAAATAAGTAAGTGGTGTAAGCTCAGCATTTCTGTGATAGCGATTGCACTACGTATATCAGTTTATACGACGTCGAGTTGCTTCCTGTGTGAAATGTTGAACAATCAATATGTTAGACGACATTAGGATGCTTATATCCGTGGTCAAATCATTAAAAGGTCGAAGTGTGACTAGTGTGGCGGCGGAGTTCGAAATTTCTCACACAATCGCTTCACGACTTTGGAAAGAATATCAAATTACGAGAACTGCTTTCCTAGGGTTCCGCAGTTATCTTCCACGAGCTGCCACGTCAGCGGACGACCAGTATTTTGTTCTACAAGCCAGATGGAACGAGCAGCAGACAGTGAGAGAAATTTCTAGACAAATAGCACAAGTGATTGGACGACAGATATCACGGTTTACCGTGGCCAGAAGGCTGCACAGTGGTGATCTGTTTGCACTGCGACCTGTACCAAGTGTACCCTTAACGCCTGCTCATCGAAGATAGTATTTTCTGTGACACTGGGGGACTCCAGAATTCGATAGATAATCAATGGGGTCGAGTACTCCTTACAGATGAGAGCAGGTTTAGACTGAGAAACGATTCTGCACGCATACACATCTGAAGAGAGCGAGGAACCCGCGATAACACCTGTAACATCATTGAAAGAGAATGGTTTGGAGATCGTATTGTTCCCGTTAAGAAGTCATTATGCTTGGATTGCCATACCGATTTTCATATCTTCCAAGGTAGTTTAGTCGCGGGCCCCGCTATTGTAACGAGATTCTCCTTCCGTAAGTGCGTCTTTTTAGAGGCGTTATAGGTACACAGTTCCTTTCTGTGGACGACAATGCGCCAGCTCATCACACAGTAGCTGTCAAAGAGCTGTTGGAAGGTGAGGATATTGAACATATGGCAAGGATTTCGGATCTAATTCTCATCGAGCGTATATGGGACTTTCTAGGCAGACGTTTGGCAGCATGTAACGTACCGCCGGTAACGATTCCGGAGCTTCGAAGAAGAATGGAATGAATGCCTCTACTACTCATTGACAATCTCATACTCAACATGGCTGGTTATGTGAAACCTACAAAGCAGTCGGGGGAGATCATATCTCCTACTAAAGGCATGATGTTTCTAGCTAGACATCTGTCGCACGGACGTTTCGACCTTCAGTCGCTTTATGCTCCCTGTTGCATTTTCAATAAGGTTCTTTTTTACTCTTTCGAGTCCCTTTTAGGTACGTTTTGCTTACATTACTCGTGTTCATATGGTATTATTTGTAGCCTTGGAGATCATATGGTATTATTCGTGTTGATTTGGAAAGCTTTTGTATAATGTTAAATCGAAAAACCCATCGCCTCATTAATTTTTGTGTATCAGTATATACACTCTATAACAAAAAATGTCATCAGCATTCTCTGGTAGATGGAGTCGCCTTCCCATCATATCCCAGACAGGCTTGAGTGGAGATAGATCTGGCTAACCATGGAAGTATTTGACAAGTTGTAAGACAGTTCATAGATGCATTTGCCATATGTGATCTGACATTATCTTGTTGAAAAATAAGGCCAGGGTACTGCTAGAGGAACAGTAGCAAAACAGGTCTCAAAATGTCGTCGACGTACCCCTGTGATGTAAGTGTGCCTCTAAGAACGACCAAAGGGGATCGGCTCTGAAGGGAAATGACACCCCAGACCATAACTTCTGGTTGAGGGACTGTGCGGCGTGCAATAGTGAAAGTAGGATCAGCACGCTGCCCTGGACATCTCCAGATACGTCTTCGACGATTGTTCAGGACACAGTTGGAAGCGGGATTGGATGCAACCTGATCGAGCCCAGCATCACTGTAATATGGCTCAACAGTTTGCAGCCGTGAGTGGCGTAGCGGTCAGTACGAGCGTAGAGTTTGCTCTACCAGATGTCTGTGAAGGGTCATGGTGGACACTCGTGTGCGGGTCGCATGTCTGATGGTTGATAACGATGAATCAGGCACTTTGACCGCTGATCTGACAATCTTTCTTCCAGTGACATCTCCTTATCTGACAATCTGACAGTCCTTCCGATCCGCTGTGGCCCTAGGTTGGCCGATACCGTCATAATACTGAAATCTGCCACTGTCCACCCAATCTTGCCAGCATCTTCTAATCGTCGCATTACTTCGACCCATATGATGAGCAATTCTCCGATTTGCTCAGCCTGCCTCTTTCAATCCAATGATACGAATTTTTAACTCTCACAGTTGCTCTGAATGAGCTCGAATTCTGCTGCGAAGTATTGTTTCAGTCGAGGAAAGGTATCCTAAATCGCAATGCAACAGAAAACTTGACCATCTGATTTAGAATCGCTTCTTTTTAAACCTGCTGAGTGCGCAGTTCCGATGTGCTGTAGTTCTCGATATTCATTCTCTGGACACCATATTTTAATCGTTTGCATGTTCAGACTAAATGTCTTTGCATACGAAATTTCATTAGAATCGGGCTACTCCTTGGTGCGTTTATATATATATATATATATATATATCCATTCAAATGTACATATGCCATGGTTTATCAGTAAGTTGTAGTTCTCAAATGAAATAACGATATAAATTTACCAAAACATTAATCTAAGGGAATTTAGTTTAGTTTTTTTTAACGTCGAACTAGAAACAACACGAGGGCTATTGGCGATGGACCTTGTAGTTTTTAACTTCGGTTAAGTAATGAGGACGACACCTGAGCTGGTATCTCCCTCTCCTAATTTCCCACCACGCAAACGGGAGGCCTTTGGGCCCCGACAGATTTAACGTGCCCGTAATGGGCCCCGGATACATTGCGGTTCTTTAGCGGCCAATGCTCGAACCCGCGACTGAACGAAAACAGCCGGCCACGAGTCAGTTGCCTTAACCACTAGGCTACCGTGACCACTAGTTGAAGAGAGAAACATTTCAGTTACAAACAAACACTTTGCAAGTTTTATAAAAAAAATTGAATTTGCGTGGATTTCATTTAATTCAATGTTTGCGGACTTGTGTTCCATAAGTAATTATAATTAAATATTCCTGACAGTTTTCTGCAGTTATTTGTGGAATATTTAACACACGTTGCACATAAGATAAGAGTCGGTGTTTCAATAGAGCCGTGGTTTTGTGGTTTGTTGCCTCTGAAGACTCAGCCGAGGTGCATTAAGTCTATTAAGGCTCAGAGTCCTCAAATTGACGTTATCTAGTATGTTTTTTAAGAATGGGGTACCAGTTTTGATATAACCTTGTTATTTCACTGTATTTCAAAATTAATAGTTTCGTCTCCAGTGTTAATCTTGTTGCTTTTTTATGCTATGTTAATAATCAAAAATTAACCTAAAATTCAGATAAAATATGAGCAAAATTTCTTATATTACAGTGACACAATAGCTCTTTCAGGGCTGGTAACTCTCCTGATGCATTAGTTTTAGTTTAGTGTTTATTAATGTCGCACTAGAAGGAACACGAGGGCTATTGGCGACGGACCTCGTTATTTTGAATCACGGTCAAGTGACGAGGACGACACCTGAGCTGACATCTCCTCTCCTAAATTCCACTCCACGCCAACGGGAGAACTTTGGGCCCCGACAGATTTAACGTGCATCAGCCCCGGCTACACGATGGGTCTTCAGAGATCAAGGATCGAACCCGTGGCTGAACGAAAACTGCCAGCTACGAATCCGAAATAATGACCACTAGGCTATCACGGCCACCCTGATGCATGAGACATAAATATGAATTCAAACTAAAAGTTATTCTAATGAACACCCCTTGTTTTAATCAAACATAATTGATTGGATTTACTTATGTTTTTAATACACATGCACAAGTTACGCTTAAAATTCAATCTCAGTTTAAAGCTTATGCAAAATTTTCTTTTAATTTACAGGTGCAATTATATTTTCAGAGAACATTTTATCTTTTAATGCATTATATATAAATACAAAAGTATCTTTATTTCCACATTTCACATTTTTACACTCATACTTCTGTATTTAGAAGTATATAACTAATAAAAATATTTGTATTAAAAAAACAAGCTATATGTATCTAGAATATACATTTGGGGAATTACAAAGGGTAAGATTTAATTCTTGAAAAGCTTTACGAACGTAAAACTAATCTGGAATCCGAGTATTTTAACTAAATCATAGAATATGTAATAATAAAAAATATTTTTAAATGTATTATTTATCATTAATGATAAATGCTCAAAAAGTTTGCATATTTTTAATTCAAAATGAACTTGTGATGAAACAAATTTTTACAGAAATGTTGTATCATTTTTATATCCAAAATTCTTCATCAGTTTGCTTTAGCTTTCTTTTCTTTTTGTACCATTTAGAACAGTAAATCCTGGGTGTTAAACGGGTTTAATTATTTTGCGTCTCAAGAGATAGTTAATTAAATCAGAAAGGAAATTAAATCCCGTTGATAATTTATTCAATTCCCAGGGGAAGAAGGGGCAATTATTTTTTTATATTTGTAAGAATTTTTTTAATTATTTAAAAATAATTCAGTTAATGATAATAAAAAAAATTCTAATTTAGAAATGCCTTTATAAGTTATTAATTTCCATTCATTATAAGTTTCCGCAAAGAAATCGGAAAATTAATTTTAATCTTTATTATTTATGAAACCGTATAATATATTTAAAATTAACACGTGCATTAAAACATAAATAATAGTAAGACATTGTGTGGAATAAATAATATTAAATTAACGTGTCTTTTAAAGAAATATATGGTATACTGTTAATTACTTCTGGAATTCTCATCTTACCTGATACTGTTGATAATTCAAAGAAATGAAATTTAGGTGCTTATGCAAAGAGGTTTTACACATTCTAGGATGAAATTGGTTAAAGATTTTAAAATTGCATATGTTTTTGATACAGAAATTCCTGCCAACAGTTTATTTGAAATTAAAATTATTTTTTGATGCTTTCAAATTGGTGGACATAAACAATCTGTAGATCGAAGAACATGTTTCTACGCTTTCCAAAGAGAAATCCTACCAGAAATTTTTAAATTGGACATTTTATCAAGTATTTTCATTATGGAATAGATTTCCTTTGGATTTTCTTGGAATTTCATAAAATCATTTTTCTCGTGAATTTTCATGAAATCAGATTTTCATGGAATACAGTAATAATGTCTGAGGTATAACGGTAGATTTGTCTAGATGCAACTTCCCTCTTTCAAAGCCATTGAAATAAAGAAGAGTAATTTATCCTGTAAGATTTTTCGATACAACGATAAGTTGATTTTAGTACTGTTTTCCACACTACCCTTTTTCTTCAATCTCCCATCGTCAGACAAACTCACAACTCTCGTGAAGTCTACTGAAACATTATTTTCAATCTCTATACCAGATATGGATAACTTTTGCTCCACATTTCCAATAGAAAATGGATTCTTTTTGTTGCAGTCATTTAGGTATGATTCCACGCTTCATCCAATGATAACAATGTATTTCCATTTATCTCTTTGTAAGTGGTTTTCATACAGTTGTTACAAAATATTTTGCATTCAGCTATCGGCCAGACAAAAGGCGATAAACTATATATATATTGCCTTTTTAAGCCTAAAAACTTTATTTATTATTTTGATTTATTATTGCTACAAATGTTTGCAATTGATTTCTGCTTTGTTATATTTTCTCTTCTGCTTTATTTTAGAAACATTCGAAATAGTACATAAAATTTTAGAGCAATTATTTGGAGTCTTCTTTCCTTGTGATTGACGACTTTATCCTTTTTGATTAATAATATTACTTATTTTACTCGAAGAAATTTTTTATTCTAACATTTTATCATGTGTGTTATTGCATAGATACCTTTTCAAATAATCTTAAAAGCCTCCTGACATTTCACATGTGGACATTTGTGCCTTTGGCTTGGTGAAAAGAGTACTTTCGAAGCGCAAACCTACAACAATTCATAGACTCGAAAAAAATTGAAAAAGGAATGGAAAGCATTAGGAATAATATTTGTATGAATGACTCTACTATTATGGAAAGCACTATATAGACTTTTAAATCAGAAACACGGCTATCAGATCGAGTATTGAAAAAAAAATTAGGCTGTACATTTAAACATTTGAAAAAGCCAACAAATCGCTCTAAAAATATTTAAATACTCTCTGTAGATGAATTGATTAACAATGAATAGAATTAATTGATTTATATAAAAACTTTCACATTAAAAAATCTAAATTGTTTCTGCAAAATTATACATGGGCGTGTCTAAAGAGCTTATAATTTCCAAATTTCATTCGAATTCGATCATTGGTTTGAGAGATATTCGGGGGGAAATGGTTTGGAGTAATTATACTTCACTTTTTCCTACAAACAATTTATCTGAGGAACCATTAACATCTTTTTTTTCTTTTGTTGAGCATTTTAATGGAATTATACGCGTCCACACAACAAATTATCATACATTAATTATTTGCTTATATAATTCTTCTTCTTTTATAAACATTAAGTTTCCAAATGCTACATTTTGAAAAATTCACAAACTACGCTCAATTCAACAAAGTACAACTTATCATTAAACAGTTTTTATGAGCTGTGAAGGTCGTTTCAAAAGTACCCTTTATGACGACAAAGGGCGTTTCTAAGGAAACTTGGTGCCACAATTGTGTGCTCTCTGTAATCTTTTAATCAAATATGACATCAATTAATATGTTAGTTTTGATTTGACAACCATTTATTGTCAAATCAAAATTTACTTAACGCCTCGTCGAGACGTATTGTCATCAATTTGTATCTAGCATCAACACTGATAAGGCTTGAAACCATCATTATACAAATAGCCGCGGTGGTGTAGTGTTCATGATTGCGGATTCAAGGGCGTCATTGCTTTCGTCGAATTGTGGGTTTCTGCCCAGATGCCACAAAAGTCCTTCCATTGAGCGGGGCTGATTCAAGTGAAATCTTGACTAGGTCCCAAGTATTTCCGTTGGCGTAATGTAGAAGTTAGGAGAGGAAGGTGTCAATTCAAGTGTAGACTTCGTCATTAAACATAGGGGTTCACAATTACGAGGTCTGTCTCGAATAGCCTTCGTGTTGCTTTGTAGTACGATATTAAACAGCGACCTCAATCACAATGATATCGTTATACACCGGAAACTAAGCGGCAATCAAAACAATGGTTTGCTTTCAAAGCGTCTCTTACAAAGAATGCGAAGATGGTCTCATAGATCAAAATTGGCGACAATTTTTAAGGATGTGAAGGGCATCACATTAATGGATTTCTCAGAAAAAGAAAAAAAAAAGGACAATGCTACAGGAAATTATTTCATTTCCCATCTCTAACATGGAGATTTTTTGAAACAGCCTCATATAAATACTAACAATCATATTTTTTGTAGAGATTATATAATAAAAATGTTTTCAACGAAAGAATTTTTTGTATGTGAATTTTATACATATTCATTTTATATATGATAACTAACATGTACTGTTAGAAAATTCAATGTTTTCTCCCTGATTTTGATGTAAAGAATCATTCGGTTGATAGTGATATGCTGTTGAAATAAGACCGAAATTTCAATATCTATTATAACTTTTTCTATAGTCAGTTTTTTCTTTTTTTTTTATTATTATCCTTTTCGATTGGGATTCTCATAAGATGTTGCTTAATGGAAATGTGTCGCAGAAATACAAATTCCGTTACGGAAAAATATTTATTTCATTTCCATACCGATAAAAATTTAATCACATAAAGCATTTTTAAAAGTTCACAAAAATATAATTGAAAATACCATTTTAATACAGTTTATATCATGTAAAACATTATTATGATGATTAATAGAGGAAAACAAACTTTAATAGTGAAAGGATCTGGATTTATAACTTGTATATCCTACCTGGGGAAGTTATTATACAACCACAGATGTATAGAGAACTATGAGGGAGATGTGTGTTCCGAAAATTAGTTTCGTCATTTCTTTCACATGGATACTTTATTGTCAAAAAAACAACAACATTGCACTATTTTTCGACAGCGTCGCAATTAACACTGAGACATCGGCCATAGCGTGTAATAAGTTTGAAGAAATTCCTCTGGTAACCTCTGTACCCCACGTGGCAAGAAACTCTAGCACAGCCTGCACCACTCCAGTTTTTTTTGGATAGATCAGAGAACAACTAATAGGTAATATGGACGCCATGTCTGATACCGTTATGCTAACACTGTGTCCTACACTCTAGCAGTGTTGCTTTCATTCGTGGGAGGGTCACGCATTTTGATCTTCATTCTTATCACTCTGCATTCTTCACTGAACATACAACACCAGCATCCAACTATTTGAAGACACATGACCTGTTCACCATACTCGAGCTGTAGGCGTTCCTGTATGACGTTCTCTCTGGTTCCACGCGCTCATTCATTCCGGATAATAGCACGCCCTTCCATAGCCAACCATGTTGTCGGTCACATCTCTGCTGCTACTTTCTTTTTTTTTTCGTCGCTCGGAGCAAACGTCATTCTTCCTCCACTGACGCTACTTCCGTCGTTGAATCAGCAACGAGTATGGATTCTTATGACGGTTGCTTGTTTCATCTTGTGTACCATGTTCTCTTTAAAAAAAAATTACTTTCGTAATGTCCCTCATCCTTCCATAGTATGATGACAGTCTTTAATTATGAAACTAAAAAAAGGAAAGCGATTCAAATCAACAAATAAAGCTTCAAATTATTTTAAATTCAGTTACTATATATCATAATCATTTATGTCATGTTAATATTATTCACTAATTCTACTCATAATGTTAGTTCTCTAAATTACGATTAATTGAAACGTAATTCAGCTTGTTGCAAACAAATGTCCTTTTTGTTCAAATCGATTTGTTAAATGTACTCGAATTTCCCGTATTACTGTTCCAAGGAACGACAGCAGTGACAAAAAAGATCGATGAAAGAATACGTGATCAAGAGCAACGTATTCCATTGAAAGGTATTCATTCGTATTGGAGAAAATGACTCTTTCGAACAACTCAGCGTTTTCTCGAAGATTACTACTCGAATCACAGTTTCTTCATCAGCAAAAGATATCTATCTGAATATATAAACAAGTATCTGCACTTAAGTTTGTACGTTCTTCAAGAAACATCAACAACAAAAGAAAGGAAGACTTTTTTGTCCAAAATATGATGATTCATGTTATTTTCCACACAGCTTGAATAATTTTTAGCTTTTTATTCGGAGCTAAGTTTCAAGTACTTATAAATAACTAAAAGAAAATGATAGAAAAGAAGAAATTTTTCTTACTGTTCAGAGTTTCTCATATATCCGAAAAAAATTGAGACTTAAAGTCAAGTTACTGAGTTTAATGAACTAATTATTCAAAATTCAAAAGGAAATTTTTAAGTTGTCAAATGTCTTTTTTTTTAAACTTGAAGAGTATAATTTCTATGCAAATGGAAGCGAGTTCTTTCTTTTATACTGACTAGCGGAAAACAATTAATAAATTATAAGAAACGTGTTTGTTTTTCTCTAAAATCCTTTAAAAAAACACAAATTCAGGATTTTATAACATAGAACGAAGTAACTATTTTTGAAGTTTAAGATTAATCATTAACAACCAACGTATTAATTAAATTATTTTTTTATCTACGTTTAACCATTTCATTCACTGAAGTAAAAAATAAACCGATCAAGTCATTAAAAGATCTTAATTTATATGGAAGAATATTTTTCACTGTCAATTGAAAAAATCGTATAATAAATTAGAGAGAGTATATTTAAAAATAGGAATTATAAGACATTATGTTGAATAATCTAAGGAATGAATTTTTTTAATATTGATAAATTACATCAATAGATATTATATCAATAGAAAAAATATTATGTCCTAACATTATACATTATATCAGCATAAAAATATAAGTTATTTTCAAATATATTAGAAAATATACAATGGTTTTCGTGCTATTTTATGACAT
>BMAW01072243.1:760223-802395 GCA_019974015.1 Nephila pilipes | reverse complement strand
CAAATCTAAGAGAAAAGAAAAGAATTAAAGAAAATAAAAAACTAGGATAATGTATTTAAATACTTCGTCCTATTATTTTGAATCTGGTGTGTTCCAAAAGTTTCTGCATGCATTGAAACCATCACAACTTCAGTAAATTATATTTATCATTAACTAATAAATCAAGAATAATCAAAATTTTTTAGACGTGGGAAAAGAATTCTAAATTAGAAAATGGGAAAAAGTACAAATATATAAATTATTTTAATTCGGAATTTATAGCTTTTAACTCCAACGAGATGATTGTACATCTTGATTCCCAATTATTGACTCATTTTATATACGCCAAAAATTATTGATTAAAAGAACAAAAAACAAGAATTTAATGTAAAAGATATTCAAACAATTTATTAAACGTATTTAAAAGAAACCTTAACTAAAGTAATTCTTTAAATGCTGAATTTTGCAATAAATTTGTTTGATATGCTGAATTTTTGCACAAATAACTCATCAATCAATTCAAACTAAAATTATTAAAATCAAAAAAAAAAAATTATATATTACACATATAATTTAGATTTTGACATATATATATCTTATATACATGTCTCACAAAAAGTGGATCATCACTAGTTTACAAAAGGAAAACTGTAATAAAAATTAAAATACAAACATGTACAAATCTTTTTAGGCAGGTTTCTCGAGATGTGAAAATTAGGTAAATAATTATTACATAATTATTACATCTTTGTCGTAAATATTAAAACATCAATTTAATAAAAATATAATTGTTTAGAACGGATAAAAAATGTCACATAAGGATCACAATGATTATGCAACAAAAATCGTCTGAACAATGTTATTTTTTAAGCAGTTTATTTTAACTCAAAAGCAAAATGGCTAGTTAATTTATAAAATCGTCTCAAGAAGTATTTCTCCTCAAGTTTGTTGTGGAATTTCTTGTGTTTTAGCTCTGAAAGTGTTTCAATGAATGCCAACGAAAAGAACTTCGCAAGGAAATTAGAAAATTAGGTTTGTTTAATTTGCATATTTATTGAACGTGGAAAATCTATAAGAAAAAACTGCCGAAACAGTTAACTTGAGTCATTCGGCCCAGTTTTCGATATCATTAAACGATGGAGGCACAGCTGCCATGATTCAGAATAAAGAAGATTTGTCATTCATCGAAGCTATCCATGGAATAAAGGAATTATCGTCTGGAAGCATTAAAAAAAAATCCAAGAAAAGAGCATTCTTAAAGTTGCTATGAAATTCCATGCTACTTATGGAAGAATTGTTAATCCTGAGATTATTAGAAGGGTAATTCCTGACCCATGGATACTTCTCACGGTAGAGGAAATAGGAAAAATTCCGGCCAAGTGAAAAGAAGAAAACTCTGATGAAGCTGCAAAATCCAACATAAATAAGAATTTTGATACTGGAATAAAGTAATATTTCAAGGATGAGGAGTAAATTCCCTAATGAGTATTTGGTTCTGACGGAATCTTGGTGGAGGAAAACCAGGAAGAATTCTCTCTGCAAATAGAACTTAAGGCTAAAGGCAAAACATGGAGGAGGAGTTATGTGTGGGGCAGCGTCGTCCGCTTGAGATTTTGGTAATCTTGTTTTTATTGGACAGTATAATGGATCAGTACAAGTGAGTATTGACATTTTTAAAACCAAAATTTTGAAATCTCAGCACCAGAAAAAATTGAACCTTCACAACGATTTTAAATTCTACCAGACAATGACCCAAGCACACTGCTTTGAACGTTAGACTTTGGCTGCTACAACTTGTCCTGAAATAATAAAAAACACCTACCACAAATCTCCAGACTTCTAAATCCTATAGAGTAACATTTACAAGAATTGAAATCAAGACTGCAACACACCATTTTCCAAATAAATTAAATCGGCATCATGAAGAATGTAAGTAAAATCTACTCCAGAAATCACAAAAAATTAATGAATCCATCCCAAGAAGATTTCAAACTACGTTTTAAAGTAAAAGAAAAATCCAACAAAAATATTAAAATCTTTTAAAAAAGTAAAATTTCTTTTGACAACATTTGATGGGAAAAGTAAGTGTCCGATAAATCTCATGGTTTCATTTTGCCCTGTCTCAAACCATTAAATTCAGCTTTTATTAAAATTAAGTTATTTTAATATTTTGACAAAAATGTATGTTATAATAACAGCTAATTTTAAATACATGAAACACACCTACAAAAAAAATTTGTACATAGTTTGTTTATTTATTTTATTACAGTTTCCTTTTAAAGCACAAGTGTCCGACTCACTTTTGTGAGACACTCAGAGAGAGGTAAGCGAAATAATACTCGGATCGATTCCATCACGACATCTCTAAACTATGCAAACGATTGACCTGAAATTTGCAGTTACTCAGCCTTATGATTTAGACGCCTACTAAGAACGGATTTTACGGAATTCTAATCCTAAATGTAATTTTCATCCGTTAATCTTTTCTATCCATTGGTTATGTTACTTTTAAGTGACTTTATCGCTAAAAAATGATAAGATATGACCGACGCCAAACGGAATATATTTTTTATATGTATACTGTGTATTGGCAACCAATTCAGCTTTACTTCAAGGAGATTTGCGCGTGCGAAAATGGGAAAACATCAAATAATTTAACATTGATGCGCTGATGGATATTTCTTGGATTTATCACCAAACATCTTCCACCGCCAGTCGAAGATTCTAAATGGACCTTGCATTGTGAATTTTAAAGCTGTACTCATGGTAACCCCAGCCGACTTCCGCCCGCTTGTCACAGCAAAAATAATTTTATTGCTGGAACCCAGACGTAAGTCTTAAATTTATGAGCAGCATTTTATTATTAATAATGCGGATTGATAAATTACATTTGTAAATCTAAACGCAATCTACGAAGATATTGAAGTAACAAATGAATACAACGGTATAAGTATCCATTTGATAAAAAAAAAAATAAGTAGCTGTCAAAATATTTTATTAAGGTGATGTACGTACTTGATCAACCTTAACAAACATTTTGCAAATGTTTTGTTTTGTATTTTGGCAACTTTTAGTTTATACTTCTAGGAAAATAAAACGCTTTTGTTTTCAAAATGTATTTGATATTTTATCGCCTTTCAGAATACAGGAATTATTTTTAAATTGATATGATTTTAAGAGCTATTCTACTATCCAAAATGCGGTTCTTTAGACATGTTAATAGCGCAAGAGCTATCTCATGTAAAAGGATAACTGCAATACGGGTGATTTCGTCAAATTTTTTTTACTACACTTCATCTTTTGTGCTATTTTGCTGAATTTTAAATTAATTTGATTTAAAATTAATTATATTTTAACCTGAAAAGTATTTACTTGTAGGCTATTGCTAAATTTGATTTTTCATTTACTTTTCAGTTATAGTTTTACTAATGGATGTTGAATATATTTGATAGATAGAATACCTACCCTTTCAAAAGTTTTTAAAATTTCTGGCTTACGGAGCAAGTTTACTGTCTCTGTCTTTGCTGTTCAAGACATATCGATGGCGCATAAAATGAGAAATATTATCGTTTCTCATACGTTTAACAACTGGTATCACTTTAAATGCCACACCCAAATGCTACTCTGGTGTCTTTTATAATACTAACTCTATATTCTTACCGAAAGGTGTAAACCAAATGCTGGATCTATTTTATGAAAATTATATGGCAGCAGAGCTATTTCTATCAGTCTGAAGTGTATCACATGTCTGCCTTATAGCTCTTACAGAAACAATTCAGAGAAAAAAAATTATTGCTGATGGAAAACTATATAGGGGATGATTTGATGTTTGAGATGAAATAGTTGGATTAACAAATAAAAAGCAGTTAATCTTTGGTGATGATAATGAAACAAAATGAAGAAATGTGTCATCTTTAGTACCATCCTCAAGAAAATGCATTCTATGCTACTTTCTAAAGTCTCAATCAATATCTAACATTAATTTATCAGTTCATGAATAGATTATTAATGATATAATATCTCTTCAATTAAATAAAGGTAAAAAAAAGAGGAAAAATATCTACAAATTCACTAGATATGAAAGGCCACGCTAAGTTGAAAGTATATCTCCAAAGCTCATCTTTGAAATATAGGCTTAAGTCAAAAGATACTTAAAAGTTTCTATCCTAAAGTATGATATAAGATGGTAAATATTTTTTTCTAATAACCTCAAGAATTGTAAGTACTGTAATTAAATGCAAATGAAAAGACTGGGCAAGTTAAATTATTAGTGCCTGGATTTCTAAAGCTTTGGCTTCTAAAATTATATATAAATAGGATATTGACTATTTAAAAAATGATAAAATCAAAGATAAAAATATCAGAAAACGTTTTGTCCTGTTTGTAGTGCCATGCTTTAAAATCATTGGTGAAGAACCTGGTGAATGTGCTGCAGCGGTGATCAAGCCCAAATTAGCCGTTATGATCCTACCCCTGAACCCTTGAATAGTCTCTATCTAACCATTAGATCAGCTTCAGAATATTTTCTTCTATAATTATTTTGAACCACGGTCAAGTGAGGACGACAACTGAGCTGGTACCCTCTCCAACATCCAGACACACCTTACACCAACGGGAGACTTGGGCCCTGATAGATTTAACGTGGCATCCATCCCGGCTACATGGTGGAGTCTTGGCGGCCAAGGATCGAACTCCGCGACTGAGCGAAAACTGCCGGCCACGAATCCAAAGCACTTAAATCCTCCAAATTATGTAACAGCACCAGATTCAAAGTGAAACTTTAAAAAAAGAAACAAGTTATAGAAGGACTATTTTACAGGAAAGTATGAGGGTGGAAAATATATTCATTCCAAGAATACTATTAATTCCATCAGATTATCATTTTGAATTTCAAGCGCTGTGTTTCCAGTTAGACTTTGTACTGCGAGCGACTAATACCAAAGCAATAAGCAAGCAGAGTTTTAAAATTAGCTGCGTAGATTTACAAAGTGTCTGTTTTTCACATGGTCAATTTTATATGGCATGTTCAAGAGTTAGTTCTACGTGGAACGAATTCAACTCAACCAGAAAAACGAACGAAGAATGTTGTCTATAGAGATGTTTTGGAAATGTAGGCATATTATTTTACATTTTTTCTGATATTTAAATTTATTTCTAAAATAAGAATAAGGATAAAAATAATAATGAAATGTAATAATTAAGATAAATAAATTGATATAATAAAAAAATAAAAAATGTAGTTGTCACCCTCTAAAAAAAATCTTCATGCATTCAAAAATAAAGACAATAGAAATGTACTACACAAAAAAATTGTTTCAATAGGTTTAAAAATAAAAATTTATATATGTAAAAATGTATTTTTATTTTATGTTGGCAGTTTTTTTATATGGTTTTGGCCTACTGGGATCCGCCATGTAGAATAATGGGAACACATCGCATCTCAGCTACACTCACTTAATTATGGTGATGCGGAATTTGGTTCAACGACAGGATTTACGGACCAAATTACTTTCACATGATTTAACTATTACCACTTCAAATATTTTTCTCTATATAGTTTGAAAAAAAAAAAGTCAGTGGATAACCATTTATTACAGATAATCAATTTCAAAATTTTTTTTAAATTCAGATTATAAATTAAATTTAAAAATTGAAGATTTTGATATTTTACGTATAGGTTCCAAACAGCATGATATCGTCTGCCCAGCGAAGCGGGCGGGTATCAGCTTAGTATATATATATATATTATTATATGAGAGAGCATATATATATATATATATATATATATATATATAAGCGAAATACTCACTGACTGATCGCATCACGAGATCTCAAAAGACTTTATAAGCAAACTGATTGACTTGGAATTCAGTATAGCTACTCATTCTTGGCGGCGTATGCGTTTACGGCGCTACCGTACGCTCTAAGCAAGCGGCTTTTGCCGCAAAAAGTGCGGCCGGCGCAAAGGCGGCGGCGAAAGCGGTATGGCTTACGCGAAATGTATAGCGGTAGCAAACTCTATCAGAAGTCAAGATAACTGAGGCAAATGACAAAACTCTTATGATAGAAACACACAGAGGGCATTTCATTTGAAAGCTACACAAGATGAATCTTTCCGACAAAAAAGCTCTGCATCTTTGGCAATACTAGGTGTACATGTACATGTATTATATAAGAGATATATATATTATATATATTATTATATATATATACATATATAGTTGATATACATATACATATATTATCCGCATCTTATATACATATAAGCGAACAATTAATTGACTGACCTAATCACTTGAAATCTCTCAAAAGACTATACCAAACTGATTGACTTGGAAATTTTAGGTATAGCTACTCATTCTTGGCAACGTAGACGCCTACCTGGGCTTGAAACGGATTTTTCTTAAAGTCTTATCCTAAAATGCATGCACTCTCTATCTGTTAACTTTACTCATTATCCATTGGTTATGTAATTTTATGACTTTATCGTTAAAAAAAAAAAAAATGTTATGACCGACGCCAAAACGGAATATATTTTTTTCTATGTATAATGAAGAGGTTTATGCAAAAATTTTGTGCATGTCGAAATAGAAACATACACATTTGCAATAGAAATAAATCAATGAAATCCCACGGTCATATAGCGTAGTTTTAGCTCCAAACTACGAGACTTTGAAAATACTAAAATGGTGACTTTATTTATAGCAATTAACAACGCAAGATCATCTTCATTTACATATGACCTGCTACATGTATGAAACGAACTCAAGAGGCTATGACATACGTTTGGCATTTTGACGCCCCTGACTTGCACTGACTTTTAAAGACAGGCCACTTTACTTACATCCTAAATGGTCAGGAAGTCAAAAGATGTCTTGGAGGCAAATGACAAAACTCTCTATGATAGGAATGATAATTGGTGAGGGTATTTTACTTGAAAAGCACAAGATGAATTCTTCGACAAAGCTTTTACTTTAAGTACTACTAGGTGTAATATGTAGATACGTATTATATATATATATATATATATATATATATATATATATATAGAAGAGAGCATATATATATATATATATATTATCTGCATTTCCATATATATATAAGCGAAATACCTACTGACTGACCTATCAGATGAAATCTCAAAAGACTCATAAGCAACTGATTGACTTGGAAATTCTAGTATAGCTACTTCTCATTTTTGCAAATGTAGACGCCTACCAAGAACGATTTTTTCGAAGTCTTCATTCAAAATGTACTATCCATAATTCATTTTATCTATTGGTTATGTGTTATTTTTGGAGACTTTATCGCAAACGGAATATATTTTAAAGCATACTTCGTGTATTATCACCAATTGTTTATCTTGGTGAGACGAAGCAAAAGAAATGGAAAATCAAAATAATTTAATATTGAAGCGCTGATGGAGATTGGCAAGATTTTGGCGAAGGGGCTCTTTATGTGCAATTCCGCGCATGTCGAAAATAGGAAACGTATATATTTAGCGATAGAAATAAATCAGTGTGGTACACCACGGTTGGTGAAAGCGTAATTTAACTCCAAAACCTAGCATGATTTTGAAAAATACTAAAATGGCGGCTTTTTACGGAGTAGAGCACACGTAAGACAATCTATATATATATATATATATATATATACTAAAAAGTTCTGCATAACCATTATAACAGGCAATCAATTTCCTAAAATTTTAAATTTAGATTTTCAGTATCGTTTAAAAATTGAAAATTTTCTTGATATTTTACGTTTAGGTTCCAAAATATAATATTATTGTCTTTCCAGCGAATCGAGCTGGTATCAGCTATTATATATATATGGGGTGACATTTTACTAATTTTTTTTTACTTTTCTCGTATATTTGAAAGTCGTGGATAACCATTATTACAGACAATCAATTTTTTAAAATTTTAAATTTAGATTATCATTAACGCTTTAAAAATTGAAAATTTTCTTGATATTTTACGTTTAGGTTCCAAAATATTATATTATCGTCTGTCAGCAGAAGCGAGGAGGATATCAGCTAACTATATATATATATATATGTATAATTATAAATGAAGCATTTAAGTAATATAATACCACTCTAATTAAATTATTTAATTATTGCGATAAAAATAAAATGAATTCTATAAACTTATTTTATCAATACATAGATATTATATGAATTTTAAATTCAATTATTTTCTGAAAAATCATAAAACAATCCAAACTGGGAAACATAAAACTTTAGAAATTTCAGAAACATTTAGACAAAAAGTGAAATTTTTTTTTTTTTTTAGTAGAGCGATTTAAACGCTATTTCTGGCTGTGTATAGAAATATATATAATGTATAATATGACATGAAATGTATACAATGTATAATGTTTTATGAATCCAAACTATCCCTCTCTGAATACAAATTACTGTATAATATATATATAAAACGAATATAAATACACTATACAGTACAGAACTAACCAAAGGAAATTTAAAATTAAGTAACTAATTTTTTTTTTTTTTTTTTTTTTTTTTTTGAAAATGCAGCAAAAATCTAAAACAATTATTAATTATTAAATCTTAAGAAATAAAGAAAAGGAAACAAAAAGGTTTTTCACAAGAAGATAAATATTAAAACAGCAGGAGATCATTGAAAAAAGAAAATCCTTAAAAAATGAACAATATATATATATATATATTTGATATGCAAAAAATTCATGATAATATTAATATATTCTTGGTATATGCAAAACGCATTAAATATAAATATAGAATCAAAAGGTATATGTTTATGCAAAATATATCAAATTTATGTAAATAAACAAAAGTTTTTTCTTCACAAAAAAAACCTTATTTTGAAAAGTGTAAATTATTAGATTCAAATTTGTACATTGATGAATTTTTTCTTTTATCTTGCCTGAAATGGTTTATCTTTTTAAGTTTTAATTTCTTTCTTCTACTTAAGCGTAATAAGTTCGGAATCAAACCAAATCACACTTGTCGTTAACAAACAAAATCTGAATAATTTTCTGTATTTTTGTTATTTGGTGCTTTTTTATTCACAATTAATCCTATTGGACAAATCTGAGGTAGAAAATTTCATTTTTTTTCAGTCGTTTGAGATTAATGAGAATTGGTGTTTAGTTATTTTTCATTCATGATATGTTTATTTATTCTTACTATTAAAGACATTTTGGATGAAAAATATCCAAATTATACTTTGATAATTTAATAAAGAGTTACATGAAAAATGGATATTGGAAAAAAATATGAAACTGATGAAATATAAATGTGTCCTAAATACGAGGGCGTTTCAATAAGTCCTTAGAAAAAGGTAGAAAAACAAATTATTTTAAGTAGATTTTTTCCCCGGCACAATCTCCATTTAAACCTATACACTTTTCCAAGCCTTTCTCTAACTTCTTCAAGCCATCTAAAAATTAGGATTTCAGGTGGTCCTTAAAATAAGCATCTCTGTTTGGATGATGACCTCTTCGTTCGACGTGAACCGTTGCCCACCGAGCTCATTCTTTTAAGTTTTGAAAATTAAATAAAAAGTCACTAGGGGACGAATCCAGTGAATACGAAGGATTTTTAGTGATTCAAATTTTAATTCCACGATTTTAGCCATTGAAACTGCACAGGTGTGCACCTGTAGATTGTCTTGATGGAAGAGGATAGTTTTCTTTTCCTAATGATGACGTTTTTCATGATTTCTTCGCTCAACCAATGCAATAATGACTCAAAATACTATCCAGCTATTGTTTTTCCTTTCTCCAAGTAATCGATGTAGATGATACAGCGTACATCCCAAAAAACCGTAGCCATTACTTCGTCGGCCAATTTCAACATGTTAGCTTTCTTTGGAGCCCGTTCGTCTTGAAACCCTCATTGTTTCGACAGTTCCTCTATCTCTGGAGAGCAACTGTCTAAGCAGTGGGGTCCATATTTCTGGATAGTGTATCCAAGTTTAGCCACAGTTGTGTATCGACGCAGGATCTAGTCAGGATTGCGACGAAAAAGCGCCAAAATAGTCTCAGAGTCGACCACACAATTGCGTTTATTCTTACACTGAGAGGAAGCGTGGCACCCCACTTGCCGATATTTTTTACTCGCCCAATTTTTTGTGAAGAACTGAAAACACTGTATTTTGTGATATACTAGTGGCCTCAAATATTTCTCGTACTTTGAATCGTCGATCACTGAAAATCACATCGTGGACTTTGTCAATCAGTCCTGGAATAGTCATTTCCACTGGATGTCCCGAACGACGTTCATTTTTTTGTGGATAAACAGCCACTCATTTTAACTCATTTACCCAATTGTAAACAGTTGAAAACACAGGAACAAATGTGCCATGAGCATTTTTCAACTCAGCTATGATCTCTTTCTGTTCATTTTAAGTATAAGTGTTTAATCACCACTCGAAACTCACTTTTTTTCATTTTTCTTTTTTAACACCAGTTTTTTTCTTCAATTGATAGTAAAAATGAAACCATGCACTGAAAATAACTAACAGTTAGACAGCTGTCAAATAAGTGATGATGTTTAAAAAAACAAACCATTTTCGATGCTATGAGCGCCATTTCTTGGATCTTTTAACGACTTATTGATAGACTCGCAGAAAATTTTGATCATTTTCACAAATATAAATTACAAATGAGATGTTACCAGAGATGTTTTTTCGAGTGCAACGCAACGTTGCAAATAAACATTTGTAAAATTAAAATTTTGTTTCATTTCTGAATATTTCTCTTACTATCAATTGCATAAATGACAAATATTTCACAAATCTAAATTTAAATCTTTAAAATCAATGAAAATGAACTCATTTCTTTTTTAAAAGAATATCAAATCAAACTTCCAAATTTTAAAACTTATTATGAAATTACGAATTAAACTTTCGAATAGATGAATGAAATTAATTTGCTTTTTTTACCACGACACAGTTTTCTTGAAATGTAAGTGAAGTAAAATAAGATTTTATGTTGACTTGAAAATTTGCTTCTGTCGAAATGCTTTGGGGTTTCAGTCGACTGTGCTGTCAACTTTTATTACATCTTGGCACTATTATTACTGATTGTTTATTCAATTTCTTTTCAAATGGTCTTAAAAAAAGCGGTTTATACGTATTATTTTTCAATACGTATTTCAAGTCAATTAATCGATAATGTAGTTGTGGCGGTTAATGTGTTATAAATGGTAGCATAATGATTACTCTGCTTGAATTTGTTGGATTTTTGTGCTCTTCCTATTAAGATGTTATTGGCGGAAGCATTATGTTGGAGGAAAATTATAAGAATATTACATAGATTGAACTTACTTTGGTGCTTAAGAAATAGATAGTCGCAGTGTTACAGGGAAATTATAAGTTTATCGGTAAGGTTAAATTTGCTGTATTTCAGTGGTATAATTCTTAAACTCTTTTTAAGTTAAAATATTTAATAGATGTATAAATGTATTTAGACTAATTTTTATGATTATATTAGCATATTTTGGTCTAAATGAATCTGTTTCCTTTGTTTACTTTCATTCTTTTCCCTTTTGGTTGAATTTTTGTTTTGTATTTGCATGTGTGCTTAAATTTTGGTTTTGTAGCATCTTGTTATAATGTACTCTCATTGCTATAAAAATTTGCGCACCAAGAAGTAAGAATACGATTGATACGAAACTTAGCATGAAGGTACGGGTTAGACAGATTTGTAAATGATTAAAAATGCAGCGTGATTGCGAGTTACGTTAAACCACCAAATGGCATTGAACTTCGTTCTCCTAGGATTATAAAATAGGTAAGCAAAGCTTGTTTGCATGTATTTAATCTGTTGCAGAGGGACGCTTTTTAACTAGAGATGCCTTACGCCGTCATTGGAGACATTATGAGCAACTGTCGCATTTTGAGAGGGGAAGAATCATAGGGATGATGGACACCGGTTGGTCAGCTCGGCAAGTAGCACGCCACCTAGGCTGTTTTGACTTTACTGTGAGGAGGTGTTAAGAAAAGTGGACAAGAGAGAGGTATGTTACACGTCGATCAGGCTTAGGACGTCATTTACAGACCAATAGTCAAGAAGACCGTCACATCATACGACACACATGCACAGTGCCAAATGTCTCATTGTGCACCATACATACATATGCAGCACCTTCACTAAGGGCCTCTGTATCAGTGCGTACAATCGCAAGGCGCATAGCTGAAGGACAGTTGTTATCGCGGCGTCCATTATGTATACTAACATTGACACCCTCTCACCGTCGCCTCCGTTTGAAGTTATGTCGCTCTCGAAGGGAACGGACTTCAACCGAATGGAATCAGGTCGTTTTTAGCGACGAATCCAGGTTTAATTTGGGCAGTGATGACCATCGTGTATGTGTGTGGAGGCCCCGTGGAGAACGTCTTAATCCTGCCTTCTCTGTATCGCTCTCACAACTGGTGTGATGATGTGGGGAGCCATGCTATACGACACACGGTCACCCCTAATATTGATCAATGGCACCATGACAATCGAAAGATACGCGTTCGTGACATTCTTCAGCCACATGTGTTTCTTCTCATAGCAGGGATCCCAGGAGGTATTTTTCAACAGGACAATACTTGCTAATTCTAATTATTTTAATTCTAATTTTGACAGTGTAATCAGAATTATAAGAACAATTAGAAACAATGAGAATAACAATCGAAAATCAATAATTTCTGGATCGAAACTCAATTACAAAACAACTTCTCCTAGTAGAATTCCTATCATAGAGAAAACGGAAAAACACATGGTGTTTTGGATAAAAGATTTATTGAAAAAAAATATCTATTGATGGGAAAATTATGAGAGAGAAAGCATGTAAAATATACAACCAACTTCGGGAATTGGAACCATCAACAAGTCTTCGGGTAACGAAGAAATTGAAATTTAATGCAAGTGAAGGATGGCTGACAGGTTTTCTAAAAAGACACGCATTTCACAATGTCAAAATAAAACGAGAAGTAGCACCAGTTGACGAAAATGCTGCAAAAAGCTTTTCTGATAAACAAGTAACAGATGAACAACATTTTCATACTCATAATCCTGACATAGAGGGTGCATTAAAATTTCAACGTAATCTTAAGTTTTGTTTAGCAGAATGTAAAGAATTATAGAACCAACTTGAGAAACCAAAAAAAAAAAAAAAAATTGCCGCTGATAACAGACTTTGTAACAACAAAAAACCCACAGAGGCCGTTAATAACGAACGAAATTCTTCATTTGACTCACAGCCGACATATCTGACACATCTACAGATGATAGCATTTTTGATCCAGTTCGTAATAAACGTGCACGCTTGTTACATAGCAGCGATGAATAGGTGTTAGTTAGTAGTTTAAATCCTAATTTCAATTTGAATTTTTATATGTTGCATGTATTTAAAGATTAAATTTTCATTGTACACTAATTATTACTTTTTTGTAATAAAAATTAATTGTTGTTGTTTTATAAATGTGTAATATAGATTTCATTATTACTTCTTTGCACGGTGTTTTTCGAAAAATATTTAGAGTTTTTTCATCTTACTCGATTTTTTGAAGTTGTGGAATATATCCCCGAATTTACCATACTTCGCATGTATTTTTTCACGAATTTTTTTTGCATGGTTTTCTAAGAAGTGTATCTACCGTGTCAAAAAAAAGAGTTGGGTGTATTTCTTTTCTATTGATTTGCTATGCTTTTAATGTTGATTGATTTTTAAATTGCTTGTAATATTTTTAATAATTTTTGGCAACATTAGCTTAATATTTTGTTTGATGTATTTTAAAAACATTTAGTATTTTATTTGCTTTAGAATATTTATTTTTGATAATATTTTTAATTTGACGTTTGATTATCCTTTTAACTTTTGTTTTTTCTTTTCGGAATCTAGCGGAATTTTAGATTTTTGTTCTAAATAAATTTTTAACTGGTTTTATAATTTATAATCAGTATTTTAAATCATTTATTACAAATAATTATAAATATATAACTTAATCTATTTGAACTGCATTGTCTTAGTATTATTGAATTATGATTTGTAATTACATTAAGTGTTTTTGTAATTAATTTGATTATAAATTTTTAACTAGTTTTAAATTTATATATATATATATATATATATATATATATATATATATATATATATATAACAATTTAGAAAATTTTAATTAATTAAATATAATGAGTCGAAGCCAATCTCTAACTCCTTTGTATTTGTTCCACATTAATTAAGAGAGAGAGAGAGAGCATATCATATCCAACTCCTCCGTTTCAAGAGCGTAGAACTTTTCTCTTACTTTGAGTTTTATGAAAGGGATTTTCTCTTTTAGATTTATTTTTTATGTTGTATAGGTGTAGGGATTCTTAATGATTTTAGCTGCAGACAGAAAGAATAGCAGGGATTATTCTTACAAATCTGTATCCTTGGGGGGAAATGACTTTGCAGGTCTTTCAAGCGCGTGATTGCATAAATTAAAATTAAAAAGAAATGGCAGGAAATAAGAATGAACACTTTATTTTTAAGAGAGATAATGGAAAATTTTAGGAAATTAAATTATTTTTTCAGTGAAACAATTACAAATTTAAGTGGAATCATTACACACCACAAAAGAAGAAAATGAAGAAAATGTGTATTCAATGCAAAAGTGTTATACAAATAAATTTTATTTTAAGTGTTTTATGAAAAAAAAGAGCATGATGAATGGGTAACGAAAAGATATAAATATTTATTCAGATGCTATGAGAAGTTAAGAACTTGTGAAATATAGCTGTCGATTTGTTTTCTTTAATGTTAATCACTGAAACAATCTTAACAAAAACAAGATTTGTTTCAATTAAAAATAATTTTTTTCTCTCTAAGCCGACTTGTTCGCCGATTGGGGAAGAGGTGTTGATAATCCCGTTAATTAAAAACCAACATTCCTCTTGTGAGCTCTTTCTGCTTTCCAAATCCATTCCAAAAGAAATAATATCAAAATGAAGTATCGATTCGGAGAATAACAACGTGTAATTAGCGAGCTTCTTCGCAGATTAATTATAAAAGTTATCTGTCATCTCGAATTGTTCATCGGAAATCAATTGGAAATAAGTAATTGCTAGATACGTATGACAAGATATCAAAGACCGAAATGTTTTCTGCAATAACAATCAATATTATGGTTTTATTAAGATGTTGCATTTTATTTGTGAGAGCAACTTACGTTACTGATTGGTCAATACATCGAATTGATCTTACTGGATTATAAAATTAAACTAGGAAAAGCATTCCTGCGCCTTTATCATCTGAATCCAAACTTTTAATTAACTTCTGGTATAATCAAAGCCTACTTAAAAATAACTTAAATCAATATACATGGTGATTACAAAATAATCATCGGGTTTCAAAATGATACAGCTAAATAAATATTAATTGCACTCTTCAATGAGTAAGAAGGAAGAAGATATTAGATTTTTATAAGGATATATATATTATGGCTTATTTAAACCAATCAATTTTTTGGTACGGTTTCTCAATCAAATCAATCAAACAATGTTTACTTTGGTAGTGAATTATTTTAAGGAGTAAAAGTTGTAAAACATAGAGAATACGTATTAAATTTTTAATGTTAAAATGTATGTTTTAAATGATTTTAAACTTTTATTAACCGTAATGAATTTTTTTATTTATTTGCAAGTTGTTAATGTTTTTATAGGATTAGATAATTACTTTCCACCTGCGTTTGTTTTCGTAGTATTTAAAAATTTCAGCATTATTTCTGATAGCGTGTCATTGGTAATTTTTATATTACAGTTTGTTTTATTATGCTTACTTTTTTATTAAATTTTGTTTTATTAATGTTCTTGTTTTTATTTATATTTTCAAATGGTTTTATAATATTTAGATGTTTATTAATATGTTGTTTGATTTCAGTTAAGTTGTAGATGTTTATTATGTTTAAATTTCTTTTTTTCCACCTATGGTTGATTTCTGAATTTGTTGATTTTTCGTTCATTACCATGTTCTTTTATAATGTAACTCATTAAAGTTTGATAGTTTCATGAATAACACCGGTTGAAAAACTCATTATTTCATTCCAAAGAATGAGATAGTATTAATTATATTTTTTCCATTAGTCTAAATTTTGCTTTTCTTCCTCTTATATATTTTCTGGTTCTTTAGTAAAAAAAATTTTTTGTTTTGGGGTTTATAGATTTTAATTTTTAGGTTGTCTAATTATTTATAAAACATTTTCTTATCTCATATGCATAAATATTATTTTGGTTTTATAATAATTCTTTAAATGTGTATTTTTTTACGTATTGAAGGTATTGAATTCGTGATTTATATTCTTAGAGTGCTATACATATTACTATTTTGTTAATTATATTATCGGTGTTTTTTTTTCTTTATATTTATATATATATCGTTAAGTTTTAATTGCTACAAAGAAATGCCCGATTTATCTGAATAAAATTTATTTCATGAATTAATGTATCCTTTTGTATGTATTGTTGTAAATCACAGCTATTCCTGTTGATTTGTTTCATTTCAAGACACCGCTGACTGAAATAACCTGCAGTATGTAGAAGATAAGTGTTTAATCTGCTGAGGGGAACAATGACGGCCTTCAAAAGGTCAAGAAACGCTGGGAAAAATGTAAAACCCAATATGGCGACTAAGTACAGAAATCTTAATGAATAAAAATTAAATTTATATCTCAGTAATTTTAGCAATTATTAAAGCTTTACTATATCCTTATATAATATTTAAATCTGTACGAAACTGCGGGTCACTTAAATCTACAGCTTCCTGAAGCCAAACAATGCAAGATCAATAGCTGTAATTAATAACATGCAGATAGGGATGAATTAACATGCGGAATAAATGTTATTCCGATAGCCCGGTATTTCTTAGATATGATCTTAATTTTACGGTACCATTTCGTATTTTTGTTCTTTTACTTTTCCGTAGGAGCCACCAAATGAGCATGAATACATTTCCTTGTTCAAATTGATTCGGAAGAAATGACGTATTTTGTGCGTCGCAAATCTCAAAACAGAACGACAAACCACCAGAAATTGTTCTCGTGTTTAAGAATGTACGAAATTTTTATCACATATCTCAGCGTAGAGAGTATTTGGAAGAAAATGTATATCGCATATCCCAGGTCATCAAAGCTTGTGCACAAGTTTGCCAATTCAAGGACACTATGCAAAAGAACGAGACCAAGAACAACAAGTAAGTGGGTCATATGATGTTGTAGATATAATTTGGGATTGTTTTGCTACTAGAAACAGATAGCAATACTTATCGCTGGCCGTGAATGGGTATTTCACAACCAACTGTTGTACAATTTCATGTCTGCAGCCGCACCGCTTTCAATACGAACATATAATTAATATGACATATTCCAATATCTTTGGAATTACTGGACTGCCGCATATATCTCTGTCGTGTTACGGAAGAATGACATGTAAAACATTTGTAAATGTTTGAAAAGATAACTGAAAAGTTTCCTTTTTTATGAGTTTCATTTTCATATTTGTAATACTTTTTTAAAAAATGCAGCAATTTGAAACGAGGTGATTACTTTGCAATCAACTTGCATCAGCGAACGTTATCGAGAAATACCGTTCATTCAATGTAAAGTCGTTACACATGGTACCATGTTTCTTATTGAAACATAAGTCAGGTAATGAAATATGCTTACATATGAACTATATGGAGCTGCAAAACTAACGAAACTTTTCTTGTTCGGCGGTCCATTTAACACTGCTGACTAAGAAGAATCGATTCATGATATGAAATATAAGAAAAAACAGCTTTAATAAGCTCAAATCAATATTTTGGTTTGTATAATATTCTAAGCAAGATTTTGTGAAAACTGATATCTGAGACGATGCTTAAAGAATTTTTTAATTTTTTTTTAATCAAATAATCGATTTATTCTAGCAATTGTTTTTTGAATTTTTAATTACAAAATCATCCTTAATTTAAAGAAAGAATTGCTCTCAATATTTTTAAAAATACCGTTGTTAATTATTTAAACACATTTTCGACACATGAAAAAAGTACTTCAAAAAGAAACACGAAAATTAAACAAAAACTGAAATTGAAAACTTAGTTTTTAGTCTCAACTGGAAATATTTTGACCGCTTAAAATGAAAATCTAATATTAACTCGTAGTCTCGTCCATAAACAATAGATATCTTTATATTCTAGCAAAAAATATTACAAAATTCTGAATTTTTTTTTTGCAAATGTTTTGAAACTGTTAATAAATATTTTATTAATTTATTTTGCATTTTACATAATGAATATTTAAACCAATGGGGTACTCATACATATAGCTTTTTAATAGTTCCCACAAAATAATTTAACGAAACGACATCCTATCTAAAATCTTTCATTTGACTTGCCTCATAACAGTTCAATTGAAAAGTCCCCGGCCTACCATAGAAAAACACATTTTTTTTGGCAAAATTAGTTTTTTTTATTCAACATAATTCCCTTCAAGGGTGATACACTGATTATAGCGACCCTCCAACTTTTCGATACCATTTTTGTAGTACGATTTGTTCTTTGCTTCAAAATAGGCCTCGGTTTCGGCGATCACCTCTTCATTCGACGAAAATTTCTTCCCAGCGAGCATTCTTTTGAGATCTGAGAACAGGAAATAGTCGCTGGGGGCCAGATCTGGAGAATAGGGTGGACAAGGAAGCAATTCGAAGCCCAATTCATGGATTTTTGCCCTCGTTTTCACTGACTTGTGACACGGTGCATTGTCTTGGTGAAGCAGCACTTTCTTTTTCTTCAAATGCGGCCGTTTTTCGGCGATTTCGTCCTTCAAATGGCTCAATAACGCTATGTAATAGTCGCTGTTGATGGTCCTTCCTTTTTCAAGGTAGTCAATGAAAATTATTCCATGCGCATCCCAAAATACAGACGCCCTAAACTTGCCAGCCGACTGTTGCGTTTTCCCACGCTTTGGAGCGGGTTCATCGCGTGCAGTCCACTCGGATGACTGTCGATTGGACTTCGGAGTGAAATGATGGAGCCATGTTTCATCCATTGTCACATATCGACGCAAAAACTCGGGTTTATTACGCTTGATCATCTTCAAACTCTGCTCCGAATCATCAACTCGTCGTTTTTCGTCAAAAGTGAGCTCGCGCGGCACCCACTTTGCACAGAGCTTTCTCATACCCGTGATGATATGATGTACACGTTCAGTTGATATCTTTAGAGTGTCTGCTATTTCATTCAATTTTAATTTACGGTCATTCAAAATCATTTTGTGGATTTTTTTAATGTTTTCGTCGGTAACAACCTCTTTGGGGCGTCCACTGCGTTCACCGTCTTCGGTGCTCATTTCACCACGTCTGAACTTAGCATACCAATCCTTGATGGTTGATTTTCCTGGGGAAGTGTCCGGAAACTCGGCATCAAGCCAAGTTTTTGCTTCAACTGTATTTTTTCCCTTCAAAAAGCAATATTTTATCAACACGCAAAATTCCTTTTTATCCATTTTTTTCACAATAACAAAAGTTGCTTCACTCAAAATGCTATAATTCACAACCTAATGATCCGACAGCTCTCAAATTCATACACGCATCTTTTGAGTGTTAGGGCTAAATAAAAAACATATGCATTTAATTCTAGTAGTGCCATCTATGGGTCAGACCGGGGACTTTTCAATTGACCTGTTAATAAGTCTTGGCATAGTTAATTTTTTTTCAGAGAATTAACAAGCTCCATTTTCTTAAACCAAAATATGTCAAAGACTGTTAATGAAATTTGGTTAAATCTTATAAAATCAGAAATTTTAATTATTGATAGATTTAAGCTCAGAAGAATTCAAGAAAACTAAATAATGCAAAAGTGAAGGTGGGGGAAAGTAATGTAGTGAACGAAACTTTGATAAACATTTCTAACAAAATCAATTTTTGTTCTATCATTTAGTCAATTTCCTAAAGCCAATTTAGATTCATCGTTCCAACTCAAGCTTTCATTTTACTTAAATATATATAAGAGTTTTCTACTACGTATTTCAAATGTTCCGCAACCTCGGTATCCAAGGTCATAAACTTCGTGATGGGGGATATACGTTGGCGGGGATGTGAAATTTGAAAAATGGATTCCAGATCAGGTGTCGTCATCGTCACTTAACTGTAGCTCAAAATTACCAAGTCTGTCACCAATAGCCCTTGTGTTGCCTCTTAAGTCCGACAATAATAATCAATTAATCAAATCATAATTAATAGGATAATCAATAGAATTTTAAGAAATTAATTGGATAATCAAAAACTAAACAGAGCAATAATTAAAGAATTTTTCAATATTTTAAAACGTTTTTCTGAATTTCACTTGGTGTGTGTGTGTGTGTGTGTGTGTCATCAAATTTTCGATCGTTAATTTAACCAACTTCCCATCAAGCTAGAGCTTTGAAATTTTGGGAATCGTTCGTACTCGCCTAACAATGCAATATTTAGACATTTGCGACAAGTTTTAACTAATATTTTCTTTAATAATGCAGTTTAGCCCAACTAAGTAATGATTTCAAAATTGGCACCAAACTTGGCGTTTTTGCTGAGCGTTAAATCCGTGAAACGGAACAGGGTAGCCACATTTGGCAAAATACTGCCAAATAATTCTTGTCGCCAAGGATAAACCTTTCCTGAATTCTGGTTCCCATTTTTTTTAATAGAATGACTTACAAACTTTCAAATGCATGTTTTGATTTTATGAGTATTATGAATTTCTTAATATGCTCACAAATGTATCTTTTTAAGTAAATTTTAAAGTTAAAAATAACTAACAGTTTTAACTAATATTTCAATAATTTTCTTTAATAAACTTTGCTACCATATAAAAACGTTATTTTTAAAAACGTTGGTTTTTATATCGAATTATTATTTATGAACATTTTGGGTAACAAGAGCATTACTACGATGTAAATAATTAAGAATAATATTTCTATAAATAGATACATGAATATTACTGTTCTAGAATGGAACTTTAATTACATGAGAATTAAAAGCATTCCTTTTGTCATAAGTATTGCTGTATGAAGTGTGTATTTATATATTTTAATTTACATCAAGAAAATCATCAGCTTTATTAAAGTTATCATTTTTGTTATATATATATATATATATAATATAATATAATATAATATAATATAAAAAAGATATTTATATTCGTAACCTTTAACATAAAGTCTCATCATGCAAGACATTGCAATATTTCGTCATCTTTTCCCCTCCAGACACAAAACCGTCCCTGTTGAGTTAGTACCACCTCTGTCTAGAAGCACAGAACCATAAATCATTAAGCACATAACCATAAAGCAAAGCACCTTGGAAAACCCCATAAATCATAGCATTTGGAGAAATTGCCTATTCGCTACCTCTTCTGACTTTCCCTATTTAAATATCGTCGTCCCACCAAGTCGGGGTTCATTTGACTGATATATATGTGTGTGTGTGTAGTATTTTCCAGCTAATTATCACAGAATTAATTTTATTTGCCAATGTACTGTAAAACCAGTTCCTCAGATACTCGATAGATGGCGCCATGAATCAGAGTCGAGTGATAAGCTCATGCAGCGCCACCTATTCCAGAACAAAACTGAGTGACCTTTCGTTCTCGCTCTCTTTCCTCCACTTTCCGCTTCTCTTCCCCTTCGCATTACCCGCGTCGGAAGTAAACTCCGAATGCCATAGCGCCTTTCGCCGATATGGGTTAAATGAGGCAGCCATCTATTTTGCAACGATGAACTGGTCAATTAGTCATCTTATGTTGTAAATATTTCTCATTTTATTTCTTCAAATAATAAACGAAGTAAAATAAGTCGAGTCTCATCAATGAATTTCTACGAGAACACCATGAAATCCGGTAATGGAACTACCCCCCCCCCACCTCTAGACAACCAGCCCTTTGCGTAAGAGAAAACCATCGAAGATTCAGGATGTACAATCTCATCACCCCACCGTCTACGTATATATATATATATATATATATATATATATATATATAAAACACATGGATCAATAAGTTCCGAGACTAACCCAGAGATGGCGCTCGTAGTAAACCAGTATTCAGGTCTTTCTAGAGTACTAACCTTTGCTTGAAAAGTGTCAAAATTTTAAGTCGATCGGACCAGAAACAGCTGAGTTATCGAGGTTGGAGTAAAGTCGTTTTGTAGTTTGTTTAAAAAATGGAAAAAACCGAGTTTCTCTCGTGTTCTGATAAAACATTGTTTTTTAATGGGTAAAAACACCGTGCAAGCAAAACAATGGATTGAAAAATGTTACCCGGACTCTAGTCCATCAAAAGCAACGATTTGTCGGTGGTTTGCCGAGTTTAAACGTGGTCGTACCGACACAAATGACGCGGAACGCTCGGGTAGACCTGTGGAAGCCGTTACACCGGAAAATGTGAGTGAAGTGACAAAAATTATAATGAAAGATCGTAAAGTGAAGCTCCGTGAGATTGCTGAGATGACACAGATATCATATGGAAGTGTATTTACTATCCTTCATGAAAAATTGAGCATGAAAAAGGTTTTTTCCAAGTGGATGCCGCGATTGCTTTCGATGGAACAAAAACAGCAACGAGTCGATGATTCAGAAAGCTGTTTATCGCTATTTACTCGCAACAAAAAAGATTTCTTGCGTCGTTACGTGACCATGGACGAAACATGGATACATCACTACAGATTCGAAGCGGCAGTCATCTGAGTGGCGCACAGCTGGCGAAAGCCGTCCGAAGCGTCCGAAAACGCAGCAGTCAGCTGGCAAAGTCATGGCGTCAGTTTTTTTGGGATACGCATGGCGTGATTTTCATTGACTACCTCGAAAAAGGTAAATCGATCAACAGTGATTATTATATTGACTTGCTGGTGCGTTTGAAGGAGGAAATCGCAAAAAAAAACGACCGCACAGTCTCGGGACTTATTGATCCATGTGTTATATATATATATATATATATATATATATATATATATATCAGAACTAATTTATTAAGAAACTTAATAATAATATTCAAATACGTACGAAAAATACTGTTCTGACAAGAAGTTTTGAACCAAACATCTTTAACATTTAGATGCTTTTGTGGGTGCTTTGCGAATGTTGATAACTTGTGAAGGCAATCCGCACAAGTCCAGTTAAATGCATATAAGTTAAAACGTATAGAGATTTATTTTTGATAAATTTCAATATAAAACATTTATTTTAATACAAAAAACTTACACAAATCTGCATTTAATCCGAGACTACACTGTTTAGCTTAAAGATATTTTTGTTTCGAAACCTATTCCGAAAACTCATCATTTTGTCTTTCAAAAACCTTCTTGGAGAATAATTCATAAAATAATGTCATTTCTGGAGGGAAAAAAGAAGAGTAATCTGGAGGAAATCTACAAATTTCATTCGGCAACACTGAATAAATAACTCTTTCAAATATTCCTTTCTGAAAAGTAGCTTTCAAAGACAGTATATCTGGCCATATCTAAAGTGTAGTGAATATTAAATGATAAGATATATGAGTCGGATGAATCAGATAGAGACACTGGAGGTATTAGCGTGAAGATAAGAAGAAGTTACGCTGTGCACACGATATTAATGAAAAAAAAGTTAAGAATCGAAAAGCTAACTTTTAACTCTGATCCAGACTTCAACTGTTTTTTCCTGACTCAGATCGGTTTTTTCTGGTTGTAAGATGAATAGAATTTCCTGTTATTATCTTTGGTTGAGGACGCGAGTTAGTAGCGAGGTTCTGATTGCTTATTAACGTCGCACTGAAAAGCAACGCGCGAGCTATTGGCAACGGATCCGTAATTTTAAAAATCAGTTAACTGACTTTGACGACACCATTGGCACCTCCCTCTCCAAATTTCCATACCATATCACGGAGAGAACTTGAGACTTCAACCAGATTTAACGTTCATCATCCCCACTGTACAGCGAATCTTTGATGGCATTAGGACTCGAACCCACCACTCGACGAATACAATGCCGGGTACAAGTCTGCAACCATGACCACTAGGCTACCGTGGCCACGGCGGGAGTTAGTAACTACTTCCTATTCATAATACGAGCTGATTTTTGGATCATTCTAAGGAGTAAATTTGTTTGGTAGATGTTGCATATGTTCTTGGTATTTAGCAGATATGCTCATATTCTCGGAAATTCTTAATTAACACTTAAATATTATGTTTTTAAATATTTATTAATGTGATATCTTTTATTTTTTGTTCTACAAATTGCTAATTTTGTCTTACATATAAATTTGAATGTTTGTTTGTCTGCTATACATATTCATGCTGCTGATTGTATCACGCAAAAATATTTCAAGGTATTTTCTAATGTGTGGAAGGAGCCACTTATTATTCCAGCCAAAAAAAATTTCAAATTTATTTTTGGTGATATTTTTCAAAAATTTCCCTTTTCAACATTTTGTCGTTTTTTCCAGCAGATATGATAATTTTTTCCCTAGTTTATTTTGTTCCAAAGAGGAGCATTGGAATGATTTTTTTTTATCGAATTTAGATTTCGAAATCAGTTTATGAAAGCGAAACAGCGTTTGGTTTTAGTTCCAAACCAATTCTGTGTTAAGGAAAAGAACAATTGTGTGTGGATGGCAAAGAGCAAAGACGAAATAGCTTATGAAATTTAGTATGTTGAAACTATAGATCGTGATGATGAATGATTCGAAAATAGTTTTTATGAAACTAGCTTTAGATTTTTAAAAATCAAAATATGAAATCATCTATAGTAAGGTTTTGTTTACTTTGTGCATAATTCTTACGCATATTACGTTGCATTTCGTCAGGGTCCATTTTGGTTCCACTACACATTTCTCTGACACATATGATGTCACATGACGTTATGGCCTTTATTTTGCTTATTTCATTTGATACTTAATGGATTTGAATTTAAAAAAAAAAAAAAAACCGGGTTTGTGGTGCACACTATCAGCAGTCACAGATTCTTTGTACTAAATTTCAAGTTTATGTGATTCGTAATCTTTCCGCTATGACATAGACATAATCAGACTTTTTTTGCAGGTGCAGTGAAGGCACATATTCACTTAAAACTTAACATTTTTTTTAAAAAAAATAATTTTGAATATCAAAAAAATGGCTTTGTGTTAAACACTATCAGTATTCAAAAATTCTTTGTACCGAATTTTATGGTCCTGCGTCTTCTAATATTTTCGCTTCGCCACCAACAAAAAAAAGCAAATTCTTCCTTTTATTAATACAGATTGTTTGCTCTAAACAAGAAGTTACGATTCTTTTCACCTATAAATATCGCAAAAAAAATATTCTTACGAAAAGTAAATTTCAGTTTTATCAATATTGGTCGAATATTTACCTTTCGTCAAACGCATCCATGTGATAATAATACCGTGGAATACCTTTTATAAGATGTGTTTATAGAGGACAATGTTGAAAATTTAATCATCTTTGCTCTGCATGAATACTTTCAACCAATACATTTATCAAGAAGTCTTCAGATTGCTATTAATAATTTTTCATAATGTTATAATTATTTCTTACTTGCAAAGTTAAGCTATTTTTCATTATTAGATATTGTGTACCATTTAATTATATTTAGGACAATTTATTCATCATGCATGGATTTGTTTGAGTTTTCTCCAAAATAATAAACTGTAAATTTAATAAATTTTCGGATATATTGGTTTGTACCATGAAAATTGTGGATTCTCGTTAAAAATGTGTTATACTTGCAGACTGGATTGTTAAATTTTTAAATTTACCCGAGTGAAAAGATGGTACTTAAGCAATTAATGAATTAATACAAATCTATTCAAGTATTCTCCGAAATAATATATGTGTTTATTTTAATTAATTCTATTACAGCCCTCTGTTAATAAACCTGTCACAGAATCCTATATTACCCACCTCGTCTGCCATCTTAAAAGTTACTCGAATCACCAATTTAAATTTAAGTTCCAGCAGAGGAAATAATTAAAATAGTTAAATATAATTCAAAATACTTGATTAATTCTTCAAAAAAGGGAGATACTCTCCACCAGTATGTGTGTTTAACTATAAGTACTAACAACTTCCATAATATATATCAAAGAATATGCTTACCGGAATACGATACGAGTACATCCTTCAAATATTCAGTTAATCAGATTTAAGCCTTGTCTTAACGAATCAACCGACACATAAGCAGACTTCCGTTCACATCACATTAACACCCTATCTATTAATGTAATTATTTTATTCCTTTATTAAATTCCCTATCTTTTTTATACGACTTGATTTTATTTATTTTCTCCACTTCTAAGGTTTACATAATTTGGATCACTGCATTTCGTTTGACTCAGAAGTTGGAAACTGAAATATAAAGTTAGAAAGGAGCCCCGGATGTTACTGAAGGGAATGGCCCATGTTACAAACCAAGTTTGAAAAAAAATCAACTGAATATTCAATTTTTTCTTATCGAGATTACATATTTTAATTTTATTTAAAATTTACGATTATAACATACACACAATAAATATAATATAATATATATACTCGTACTAAATTGTCTATTGCTTAATTATCCATTCGAGAGTTAGTTTCTAAAGGATTTGCTTCTTATTATTAATGATTAAGTTATATTTGTTTTATTAATAATTCAAACGAAATTATAATCGGCTTTTAAAATACGGGAAAATGCATTAACAATAAAATTTACATATCATAAAGAACAAAAACAGTTAAGAAAATTTAATATTTAATGCCTAATAACTTTGAAGATTTCAAACAAGAAATACGAGTGAAAAGAATTAAATTTTTTGAAACAATTCACTCGAACCATTAAACAAAAGAATATTTTTATATTTTTGAATATCCTACTAGAAAAATAATTCTTTTTTCATTAAATCGTGCCTATAATCAAAAAAAAAAAAAAAAAAAACCGTCACCAATCATTCAAGTTATTTGATATTTTAATATAAAAACTCTTTCACAAAAAAATTAACTATTCTTAAACTAATGGAACACGCATTTGAATAATTGATAAGTTTTCGCATTTCATATGATTTTAAAAATTTATTCCCTTGAGGCTCCGAGATTTCTCAGAATTTAAGAAGTAATATTTTATTTACGAGTAAAGGAATGAAAGTATTAAAGGAATAAGCTAATCCAATGTTCGAAATCGTTTCATTGTCTTCCATTTTTGTTCTTATTACGCACTAAATTCTTTTTTTAAATGATAAGAGAATCATTCCTTAAGGAATAAAATAATATCATGCACAAACGAGGGAGAGATATCTGAGAACAAATTTAATATACATATAAGTAATTTTAAAATAAGTTAAATTTTAAAATGTCACATAGGAATATATTGTGTATATTTATTATTTAAAGATAAGGTAATAATATATAATAATTTAAATAATCGGTATCATACATAAACCTGAAAAATGAAATAGTGAAGCTTTGCTTAAACTTTAGTTTACTTTTTGTGTCTCGTTTCTTATTCAATTGCAGAATACCGTCAGATTACCGAAAACACCGAATTATTAAAAAATCACTAACAACAACGCGTTTAAACAGCAAAACCTATGTATTGTTGAATAAAATTTAATACATTACACACAAATCTAGTATCAAACACATGAAGCAACTCATATTATAAAAAATGTATTGTTTGGTATTGACATAATACATTACTCCATTGAAGCAGAAGGCTTAAAATAATTTTCGGTTACTTGTCAACATGTGCCAGATTACAAACAGAGTCGAAAGGGCGAATTGCCAAAATATAAAGAGAGTATTGTATTTGTTTGTTCTAATTATTACGAATATTTGAGGTAAGTATTAATTTCCAGTTTCTAGTACTGAAAAATTATAGGTGTTTCAAAACTCATCAATTCTTGAAAATGAACAAAGTTTCGAATCTTAATCACCTGGTTAATGTAAAGAAGAAAGAACCAGATTTTATTTCATCATTGTTCTCACGGATAATTGTTTAGGAGCAGGCTTGTGACCAAAAATGTTTCGGTTTAGCTGTGCGTACGAGTCCTGTTTTTACTACGGATTTGTCGGGTTGAGGGTCTGATGCATGTTGAATTGTAAGGGGTTATTCCATGCCTTTTCCTTCAATTAATCTTTGAGCTTCTTTACTGTGATGTGTGATACGAGAACCTCGCCTTGTGAAATAGCTATTATATTTGCAAATTAGCTTTATTTTAGAAGAAGTGTAGTGAATGAGGAAGAGGAGATAAATGAATTGGAGAAATTCGTAGGAACACTACATTGGTTCGAGCAACAGTGAGGCTATGTACTAAGAGCGAGTACGTAATTCGGATCCCGTCATTAGGAGTCTACTTGAATCGTATTCAGTGATTGAATGTCTACTGTTTGGAGTAATCCAAATAAGCATAATTCTTCGTCATAATATTGGTAAAAGACGTGATTAATTAAAATCAATACATTACTGATATTGATGATTCAAAGTTTGATAAAAGCCATTACAGACTTTTTTGCTGATGATTATTTCATCATTATAGCTCTTAATCACAGTGATGATAATTCGTTACAAAACTCATGTTTGAGATGAAGGTCCTCACGTAAGAATGAAAAGGAAATTGAAAGGATGTTCCCAGCCAAGTGTCGACCTCGTCATATGCTTATGGATTTATCCTTGGTCCGCATATTATCCCTGGTTTGAGAACCTTTGTGTCAGAAATAACCAATTGCAAAGCTTTGTAAAATGTGATTGCTTATTATCGTCACTCTGATAAGTAGCACGACAGACCTCGTAATTCCGAATTTTGATCAAGTGACGAGGACGATACCTGAGCTGGTACAACATTTCTTAAACTTTCACATCTTACCACGCGAACCCCTTTCACGACGAAAAGAACATTGACTGCGAGGTTCAATATAAAGTTGATCAATACAACAAACATGTGTGGCGGCGGTAACCTAGTGGCTGGCGGTTTTCGTTCAGTCGCGGGTTCGATCCTTGGCCGCCAAAGACCCGCCGTTAAATCTGTTGGGGTCCAAAGTCCTCCCGTTGGTGTGGATGTTAGGAGAGGGGGTGCTAGCTCAGGTGTCGTCCTCGTCACTTGACCGTGGTTCAAAATTACGAGATCCGTCGCCAATAGCCCTCGTGTTGCTTCTAGTGCTACGTTAATAAGAAACTAAACTAATCTAAACAACAAACACGTTCCTCGTTTCAAGAATAACAGTATTTGCTGATCCAAATCCGTCAAAATTCGTTGAATTCTTATTCCACTCAAAAATGTTATTGTTATAAATACATTTGGAGATAACGTTTGTTGTCCCACATCACTCAAAACTCAATCAATCAATCAATTGTAACAGTTTTCAGCCAGAACATTTATGTTAACATTGGGTATCGAAAAAAACATTGGGCAAAGAAAACGTAGTTTAAATTATCTGTCATTATACAATATACAGCATGCTTGTAGTTCTCTCTAGAATCCATCTTAACTCAGTTAATCCTAGTTTAGATTCAAATATTAAAATCTTGCTAGCCAAATAACTCGTTCCTAAGGAATCATTTCTAGATAGGTTCAGCTCTAATTACTATAGTAAGGAATGGCTTTTAACTAATTTCAGTGCAAATGATTCATTATAATGATGCAATATAATTTGCAAATATCTCTCAGTTTGTCTTTGCCCTCTGTACCTTTTCTCTTTCTTTCAATTCTATTCCGCTTATATGTTACCATATCTAATTTAGTTCAAAACATCTCTTATCTTCATCTAATTTACCTAATTAATTTTCTGTCTAGTATACAAGTAGCTGTTTTTTTTATGCGGCTCAAATTACCGAAAAGTTACCGAAATAAGTGAAGAGAAAATTGCGAGTAGCCCAACGTCACAGACTAAATATGTTCCAATAACTACGCATGTATTAAGTATTATTACTACTTTCGATGATATATTAGAATAAAAAATAAATTATTCTGAAATGCGAAAGTGATTTTAAAAGTACCTGTATTAGAAACGAGAAATGGAATACAAGGAAATGGAATATGGAATTGGGTAACTCACTATAGTAATATCTATTGATCGTTTCCCCCTTTTTTAATAAGTCCGTAAACATGACGCCCTACAACCCCAAGAAATCATAGGCGTCACTTTCACTATGAGACCGTCTTCGTATTCTATACAGCAGAATCGTCAGAAGCAGCCCATTGTTTTGATTGATGCTATGTATAATGAGGAATCCAGGTCACACCAACGGTGACAACTCAACGCGGCAGCAATGAATTCTTTATTTAGCAGCAAGTGATTTCCCAATTAAAACTAATATATTAATTGGTATCATATTTGTTTGAGCGCCATCCAATAGATGGAAGTCCATAATAGTGACACTAACTTGCTTTAGCAACACGATCTGTCATCAAATATTGCGATTTTTTTTAACCACCTCGAATAGTTTTTAAAAGCAACAAAAATTCACTGAGCAATTACTATACATACAACTAAGGAAGAAAAACATTTATACGTAATATTCGATTAGTTTTTCCAATTAAATCTTTTGAAAGACCAGCGTCCTCTTATAGTTATCGTAACATCCTATAATAGATCCTTTGTTTTTATATCGGATCAGCCCTTACAATCTCCAGGAATTCCCATAAAGATATACGTAGCGAATAAATCCACTTGCCTTATAAGAAATGGAAGTGTTTAAAAAGGACAAAAATAACCTGCTATTACTTTTTTATATTCTGATACCTAAAGCTCCTTAAAGATCCCCACTCGTGGTTGAGAAATGTTTCACGGAGAGCAAAAATAGAATTTTTTCTGTGTTTTACATAAAAGGATTTTTCTGCTGAAATGGTTCTTCAGAAAAAAAGTTTTTTTTTTCCAGAGCAAAAAAGTTTTCCAGCTTAAGCCAAAGGCTTTGTTTCTGAATCCTCTTAAATCAGCCAATAGACTAAGAGAGTAATATTCTTTTTTTTTCTGAAGAGAGATTCGCAAATAGATGAAAGACTTCTTCAGTTTGATATACTGATATTTTATTTAATCGTGTGGGTGTAGCTTTTTTTTCTATAAGAAATAATATAAAAAATGTTCATTGCTCTAAAAATGTTCAAATCGTTGAACAAAACTATTGAATTTAGCCCAAAAATATTTTCCCCTAAATTTCCTTATTGAAACTTTTAAAATGGATTGAAAGTTTATGAAGGTCGCACTTAGAAGCAACATGTGGGCTACTGACAACACTTGTAATTTTCAGACTTTTTCAAGTAAAGAGGATGGCACCACATTTAACATGCATCTGCCCCACTACATAACGGATTTTAAATATCACTGAAACTTAAGCTCACATCTGGTTTAAAATAACTCCGGCCATGGGCTTCATACCGTGACCGCTCAGCCACCGAAGACACACAGTTGCAAAGTACTCATGTTGAAAGTACAAATGAAAAACTTCTATACTGTTATTCGAAAAACTTATTAAAAATGTGAAAACATAAATTGTAATTCGTAAGATTTTATATAATAAAAAACTAAATGATAAAAATAAATATTTCGGTGATATAGAATCTACATTATATACCAGTGATATATATGGGAGGTGTATCAGAACTAATCATTCAATTTTGTACACAAGTAGAGAATAGTGAAAGACCATTTCACTTGGAAAGTATGGACACAAACAAACGCATAACATTGTACAGGGCGGAGGGTATCCACAATTTCAGTTTATACTCCAAGCTTGTAACGCCTGATGATTATTATTTGATTCATTTTCCATGATAGGGTTAATAATGTAATCACTAAATAACACAATCAAATGAAGAGAAAAATAGATGAACTAAATCAATACTTTTATTCAAGAATGTTTTACATCCTTACGGCCACCTACTCTCTATAAGGCCACTTTACTTAAACGCGCTTGATCAATCCTTAGTAATAATAAATTAATTTTTTCGTACCGATTCACTTGGGCTCTAGTACATAGAATAGCTGAAAAAGAGAATCCCTAAACTATCCCTTCTAAAATTTCTTTGTTAACTTCTTAAATTAAGAATGGTTGGCTGAGACATCTTACTTAGATTCGCTTCGCTGCCAGTCATCTAACTCCCCATTTTATTCATTTCATCGTTGGTTATAAGTGTATTGTGCATTGCTGGCCGTTAAAATTGTAATACCTTGAAGGAGAGCAAATACAAAAAAAAAAAAAAAAAAAAAAAAAGAAAGAAAGAAAAAAAGATTTATTGTACTCGAAAAGTATGGCATGAAGATAAAATGATTAAATTTGCAAGCAGTTTGGGGGTTTACAGGGGTGAGAAATTAGTAGAAACAGCTGCCATCTAAAAGGCCCTGACTCTCTAGGGCAGGGAGTCGAATTGGGCTTGAAAACGGGCAAGTCAAAGAAATGGGCAACTCATTCCATGCTGCTTCAAGTCTGTTATTCTTAAAATTAGTAAATAAAAAGCTATATGCTTTTATATATGTATTTATTAAAAAAGTAAAAAATAAGTAATTCTTTACATTAATGACTTTTTGTGGCTGTGTTTCGTTTTTTAAATCTTCATTAGAAGGTTGGTATTTCATTCGTCACATCGGTTTAATTTATTAATTTTAATATTATTTAAACCTGAGGATAAAGTCACACAAAAATACGTAGATAGAAAAAAAATTATGACATCGACAGATATTTCAGGGTACTAAAAGTGTGCGATAATTGGGTCCAAGCACTCCTGTTCGCAGTGGCGTTCTGCTTCATTCTCCAAGGGATTTGTTCCAGATCCTCAGGTTTTGAATCGATAAACAATTTAAATCCACATGCTTTCTTGAAATTCAGTAAGTTACTTCAAATTATCAATTTGTATCCGTTGGAAACCATTTGACTCTAAAGTATTGAAGACTACTACATCCGGATACTTAATTATTTTAATTGTCTGTTTCATTTTGTGATTGATTGCTTAATTATATTATTTACGTCGCCCTGAAAAACAACGTCATGGCTATTGGTGATGGGTCTCATAATTTTAAGCCTTGATCAAGTGACGAAGACAACACATAAGCTGGCACCTCCCTCTCCAGTTTCCTACACTGTATCAACGGGAGAATTTGAAACAGCCCTGCTACACGGCGGGTCTTTACTGGTATCAGGACTCGAACTCACCACTAGAAGAAAAACAACGCCTACCCACTGAGTGCCATAATCACTATGCCACCGTGCCGCTCCAGACCTGTTGTCTGCTCCGTGTGGGGACGATGAAGATCCGTGAACAATCCGTGTCGGTCAAAATATCTAGATGTGTCACTTCTGACAAGTGCTTCACGAGTTCACAATTACTGCTCTACAACGTCACGCGTTGGCTTATAGTCATAATTTCCTATGAGTAAAATCGTCTTTATTTTCTATTCCTTCACTCTCTACTAAATTTGAACGAATAATTGTAATACAACCTTTATAGAGAAAAATTTACCTATGAATGCGTATGTCGTAGAATTTAAATTTAATACATTAAAAACAATTGAATATCATCTATAATTAATTGTCTATGAATTAAATTATTCATCAATCTAAATTAAACTAATACTTAATTATTTTTAAAATACTAAACTTAAGATTTAAGACATAGATAAATCCTGAAACATCAATTTTGCTATGTAAAAATGTTTCAATTTCAAAGTGTTAAAATTTGCTATTTTTTTCAAAAAATTTGACATCTTCTTTGAAATTCAGATGTTGAGAATTATATGTTATTTACGAAAAGTTACATTCAAATAATTCTCGCAGATCCAAGATAGATTTAAAGTTATATTCGAGTACATATTGTGAAAAAAATGAATTAGCGAAATTTTGAAAAAATGCGATTCTCTCAAAATATAAGTTTTTTACAATAAATTACCACACTCGGAGAAACTATTTAGATTCTTCTTAGAGTATATATATATATATATATATATATATATATATATATATATATACTCTACCACATTTTTAAACTACTTAAAGATATTGTAATATTTGTTTTGTAAAAAATAACTAACGAATTAATTGCTTACATTCTCAACTACTTTAAACTAGGTTGCTTTGCTTACAAAAAGAGTACATTTATTCCATTTTTGACTAATAAAAACCTAATTTGAGTCCATCAGTAGAAGATCTCAAATAGCGTAGTTAGATGATTTGAACCATAGCGTTATAATCGTTGCGAAAATCGCGTAACGCAAACAACTTAGCATTATCAAAAGCTAATAAAAAATTAAGTAAAATTGTAATAATTGAAAAGAGATGACACAACGACAACCATCTTGTAATTACGAGACTCCAAATAGATAAAATTAATTGTAATGAATAACCATTGTTGATATTAAAAGCCATAGTGGTGCAATAATAATCATCCAAAATTTTTAAATCATTTTATTCAGACTTTGAATTAGCGATATAAAAAAAACTCAAGCAGTTCCTATGAACCTCTCTAATTCCTCTACCTCCTCTATTCTATATACTACACTTCTCACACACTAGTTCTAACTTTTTCGAAAGGCGAAGCTCTCATATCAAACATCGTAATAAAGCAGCCCCAGATGTCAGTTAAAAGGAAACGCGTGTGAAAACCCGTTAAAAATATTTCCTCTGATCAGAATTAAGATATAAATTTTCAATGAGTATAAATGATTTTTTCTAGTTAAAATTATGTTTCAATCAAAATTACAAGTATAAGAACAGAAAACGTGTTTGGGAGCTGACGTGCCATAGCTCCATCGGTGGGTAATTAAAAGCGAATATTTGACTGTTCCTTCCTATAATCAGTCAGTGCCACCGAAGAAAGAAATTAAGGAGCGGATCTGTTGTTAGCAACACCTAAGAGCTATCGGAAAATAACTTTCATAAGATTGATGAGTGACTTAAAAAATGTTCATGTAAGATAGGTAACTCAAGCTAAATGTTTATATTTGAATATTAGAGAGATGCCTGGCTTGTCTCTATGTAAGAGCATGTAAATTGTTACAATTAGATGAATTTGTGGGTTTCTCGTTGAAAAGAAAAAAAAAGATTGTAACGAATTGTCTTCCTTACAGTTATCAGACATATTGACGCAATAATAGTCAACAATATATTTTTTTCTCTTTGAATAATAAACTATAACAAAATAAATTAAATTTGTACAACATTAAATTAATCACGACTCTAACCAAATAATATAATAGAGAATTCTTCTTATTTTAATAACTCTAAATAGTAGATTTGAGTTAGCTAAATCCGCAATTACAATAGACTTCAAGTGATGGGATCCAAGTCGTATACATGTCTAGTATATCTCGACTCATACTTGCTTGTACCAGTATAAGTTGTCTGCAAAACTTGCTAAATCATCTATCCTATTCATTACACTTCTTATATGGTACAGCTCATTTACATTTATATTACTGTTTTTTCATAAGGCAAGATTCTTATATCAAATAATGTAGTAAAGTAGAAGAGATCAGTTAAAGGGAAATGCGCAGGAGTGTCCGTTATAGGATGCCTTAATTTCATTAAAGACACATCTTTTGGCACCCTCTGTTGAAGAAAGTTGAAACTAACATGAAATATATTAAAACATAAAAACTATTACAAGTTTTGATTACGTGCGCAGATAAAATAAGAAATTAGTTTTCTCAAGGTATGGAATAAAATTCCAAGAGCCACAATTTACATACTTATAGTCCTAGAGAATACAACATAAAAAGACTATGTTTTAAAGCATCAAAAGAATTGTAAAATTATTTTAATTTTTTGTAATCTACTTTTCTATGAACCGCCGACTGACGTTACTTTAATTTAAGGCTTTCTTCTACCAAACATTTTGACGTTTCAAATCTAAGATGTGTGTGTGTGTTTATATATATAGCGCATTATAAAACGCATACAAATCTAAAAATAAGCGTTTCTGTCAGACTGCTTTTTTCCCTTTGGTTTTACAAAGTATTTTTGACTTCTTAAATGATTTACTTGTAGATTTTAAGATAATTAAGAAATTTTTAAAAATAACTAATATTCTGAGAAAAATATAATAAGATTATTTTTTGGTTTTTCCGAAAAAAAAAAAAAAGCACTTCATAACATCTCAATCTGCACAGTAGTCTAGAACGGCATTAGATTAAGATCTCGTAACATATGTCTGGAATCCATGAACGTAATATTAAACGTTGAAAATTGTCTTTTTTCTCTTTTTGTCACACATTTTAACTGTTGCATTTATTTGAATGCAATAAGATTCATACGAACAAGAGATGAATTGAATGATTTTCAACCGATTTCGTTTCTTTTTTCTAAGTGTTTTTGAACGTTTTTCTAAAATCTTAATACCCACAGACGCATCATTAAACTAAGCATAAAATTAATTCCTGAAATATGTGGGAAAATATGAAGAGACAAGAACCTTCTCTGTTTTTTTATTCATTACAATGCTTAGATCTCTAGGTTTTAGAGGTAAATACAAACTTCATGAATTCAAAAGGGCCGAAGACTTGAAAGATTGATTGTTTTAATAACGTCGTACATTATTAAAACATTGTCGCAACAGTAGGGTTCTTGGCGACGGATCTTATAGCTCTGAGCCACGATCAAATAGCGATGATGACACCTGAGCTGACAAGTCACTCCTCTAATTTCCACATTACACCAACGGAAGTATTCTGAATCCCAACTGATTTAATGCACTTCAGCTCCTCTACACGACGAGTGTAGAGCAGCATCGGGACTCGAACCCACCAATCGATAGAAGATAATTAGCGCATGGTTTCGGCGATCATGGCAGTGATAAATCATAAGCACTTGCTGAACTTCTTATTTAATTGATTAATCAATTATTTTTTTTGAACTCTGTTTTAATATATATTTTACATAAAATATGTCTGTTGTGTTAGTATAGAACAATTTTTGACGTTTATGATGCAACTGTATTGTTATCGGTTAACTTTTCATGTATACAAAATTAACAAACACAAAAGCATACTGTTAAATAAGGTTTTCCTTTCATTAAATTTATGAACAATATTAATCCCATATTATTGAATCAAACAATAACTTTCATTTTAAACGACTGATATAGATCTCTTTAAGCCATTGTTACAAAATTAGAATTGTCGTAAAATCTTTGTCTCATTCTCATAAAATATATCAAAGAAGCCGAGGGTGGGTAGTAATATCGGGGCAGCTAAGTGGTCATGGGCGCAAACTCATGGCCAGCGCTGTTTCCATCCAGTCGTGAGTTCAAGTCCTGATGCCACAAAAGACCCTTCATATAGCGGAGCTTATGCACGTTAAATCAGTCGCAGCTCAATGTCCTCCCAATGACGGGAAGTGCAAGTTTGGAGAGGGAGTCCAGTTCGGGTGCCGTCCTCGTCGTTTGACCGAGATCTCCAGAGTTACTAGGCCCTTCGTCATTAGCCCTGGTATTGACTAGACCTCGGTTTACATAACTTTAGATTTAAATAAACAATCAATCGTTCTTAATGATAGTTAGTTATTTCCATTTACTACATATTTTTCGTGTTCGGTTATTTGAGGTAGTATAGCTTAGCAGTATTGAACCATTTGTCTGATGGGCCTTTAATTTCTTTCTGCACATAAAATGTCTGTTTTTTTTTTTAATTATTTTTCCATTTTTAAGTGTATGGCAGGAAACGTAGTAAAAGAAAACCTTGGGAGGGTTGCCTTGATATGAGTTTATAGGACACGAAGCCCTTGCATCAAGCAATTCAGCAGTTATAATTTCGTCACATTGGAAAAGATGTTTGTACCCTCTGATTAACTTCCTGACTGCTCCTGAATCACTCGAATCGAAATCAGATACCATGATTGTTTTCACGCGTATTTTCACTTAACTCACCTTTGAGACTATTTCATTACGTTATTGGCTTTACTATATAAGAAGTGTTGTGAACGCGAAATTATCAGATACAGAGATTGGAGTAAGAGGAGATAGAATTAGATAGATTCATAGGAACATTATGTTGGTTAGAGCAACTTTGAGAGGATATTCTAATAGTATATACACTTTATTTGGATCCTATTATTAAAAGTCTGGATCGGTATCCAGTTTACCTAACCTACTAAGTATTTGTTTTTATTAAGATAAGTAGAATTCTCACATATAACATTTGATCGAGGATGCTATGAAGTGAACGATCCACATTATCACTTTTTTCAGATATTATTTATTTTTGATGCAATAAATAGTTTAAATATTTTTGAAACTGATCTCTATTGAGCGATTATGTCTCTTAATATTAATAACATTGTAAATTCCAAACTCTACACATGATAGTTCAATATATTAAAACCTCATTTGATGTTTTGTGAGAAAAGTAATTATATGAATGCTTTGAAATGACAAATAAATATTCTACCAAGAGTTGAGAAACAGAAAATAACGAAGCAAATAAGGCGGTAAATGTTTGAGTGAAAACGAATAGTAGACCGACAAAATAATTTTTTTTTTCATAAGCAGCTGAAGAATGTTGACGAAAGGGAGAATGACGTACTAATAGGAACATATTGGAATTATTACAAAAGTCTCTTCTCTCTCCATCGTCTCTATTGTGTAGTATGTTTTAGACACCTACTGAGCAAAAACAGAACTTCCCGGAGGAAGAAAAAAGGAAAACAGGCAAATCAAGTGCTAAGGATTTCCGTCTTACACTCGGGTAAGTCCTTTTCGGGAAGAATCGGGTACCCGTGTCTGACACTAGCATGTCAGGTAAGGGGTTAGAAAAGTCCTTTAATACTGGCTAGGAGGATATATTATTGAGGAATTTTATACTTTTTTTCTAAATTAAATTTTGAGGTCAGTGCAAAAAATATAGGTACTTAACTCTCAGCAATGCTCAAGCGATAAATCGCTAAATGTAGCACGTTTTTATCACCTTAAGTTTTAAAAGAAAATAATTTTAGATGAAATGATCATAGTTTTTATGAAAATGAATCGTTTTATTTTCGAAAGTTTTTATATAATTAATATTTTAAAACAAAAACATAATATTGACGAAATTTGCAAATAGAAATGCCGGGCAGCTATATGGTTAAAATTTTAATGTAATTTGAAATATGCCGTAAAATTTTTTTTATCATCTCTCATATCTTAGACAAAAAGTTTTAAGAGCACAAACCCAAAAGACTAGTGTAGATACCATATTTGCATAAAATATCGCATACAAGACAAGGGTGGAATAATAACAGTGTGGAAACTTCAGATAAAGTTATGTAAGTTATATTTCTCTTCCCTGCGTCTGGAGTTTTAAATTGATTTGATTGAAAAAGAGTCTATCAGTACACCTGCTTGGTCACTTTTTTACCTTCCTGGTGACAATTTCGAAAGTAACAGGCAATGTTTTTCTCAACTCGGCTTATTTACGGAATTTGAATTTTGGACAAATATTTTGGAAAAAAGAATATCTCGGCTTATATAGAACTCTGTTTATATTCGGAAATATATGTATACCGTTTTAAAAAATGCATCAATTTATTTAAATTTTCCTGAAGTTCATGAAGACTTTTAATATGGTTAATTCCTGTAACAGATGCAAAGTGCTTGCCAAAATGCAATAAGAATTCCAAGTCCACCGAGATCTTATGGTGTCTTTTTTAAAGAATGATTTTTTTAAAAATTATATTTGTGTCTAACGTGCATGAATTCAAAAATTATGCTAAGCAAGCTTCGCTTTCAATTAAAATCCCATTCGAAAAAATATCTTTTCTTTTTTTTTTTCTTATCAAAACTGTAAAGAAAAATGTTTAACTCTCGTTTCTTACATTAAAATGCTTAATCCGACATTATGAAAGTTTTTTTATATCTTTTTTCAACTGACTTCTTTCACGATTTTCTCCAAACACTGCTATTTTTTATCTTTCTTTCCCTCTGTCCCTTTGGTTTCATATCACTTAACGGACTAAGAATAAAAGAGTTAAAAAATATTACCACTAATTCGCTAGAGGAAAAGAAGAAAAATAAAAAAAAAAATAAAAAAATAAGGGGAGGGGGATTTCACTAGAAGAAAAATAACTGCTCTTTTATGCATCGAGAGAGAGAAAAGAAAGACTTGAAGGAAAAAAAATCCGTGTTATAAACGATGACTTATTTTGAAAGAATTCTTTTTTTTTTATATCCAAACAAAAGAGCAGCATAATATGAAGTTTTAATGCGTCGCTATTTTAAATATTTCCTAGGAATTAAAGCTTCTAGAATCAAGATGGCGGCGGAAGCACGAAAAACAGAAGTGTCTTATAACGCTGTTTATTTTCATTAAGGAAGAAAAAAAAATTCACTGTAACTTTAATCACTTACGTCGCACGCTCTTTCTTTTATTTTTATTTCTGTCTTCCGTGATTTTACTCTTCGACAGGGAATACCACATTTTTTTCCCTGACTTCTTATAAGGAATACCAACCACGTTAACTTGTTTACAATCAGTTAAAATTGCATCCGGTGACGCTAAAAAATAATGTAAGCCGTTCCTGATGATAGTAGAAGCTTGAGTTTAACATACAAAAAAATAATAGTTGTCAACTATATCATAAAGTATTCTTTCAATAGATTTATCGTTGTAGTGCATCACTAATTAAATAAACCCCCTCCAAATACAGTCACAAGTATTTAAAAGTAAATAACTTGTTGTAAAACTTAAATTCGATCATAGCAATTATACAACAATTTTAAATTAAACGTGCTTATTTGAACATTAGTTCAAATAAGCACGTTCTTTGAGATCTAAACTTGATACTCTGAATTATAAAAAGAAATGGGGATGAAGTACATTCGTAGAAAAGACATCCCTATAGATTAAGGTAAATTGCATTATCAATCAATAATGCTACTATTATCAAAGTGCAAGTGTAAAGGAAATTCTATTTGTGAAGATTTTTGACTTCTAAATAATTGAAAATAAGGAATTCCAAATTAATTGAAATGTGTTAATGAATAAAATTTTATTTGGCTGTCCATTTTTTTTATTTTCAAAAAAGAGAAAGGATTCGTGTTTAAAATTATGTTAAGAAGATCAGTGCTGTTATCGCAAACTCGACAAAAATATTTCATTCATTTACACAATATATTTAACATAAGTACTTTTACTCTTCATATTGTAACGAAACAGCTATTACGCTTGCCAGCAATGTGGTTCCCATTGTTGGAAATAGACATTCACAGAGGTTTTGTTGAAAACTGGGTAAGGGTTAAATATAATCAACCCATGACCTTGGAGACGAATTTGGTAATTTTGATAACAAAATAAGGTTCTCGTAAATGCTTTAATTTTCTCGATAAACTATTGCGACAGGGGTTTCGGAGTTTCCCCCATGACGTCGTCCCTAGGTGGCAGAGCTATAAATACGCTGTAGTGCTGAGATCGGCGTTTGAAATATCCCTTTGGAGATTTGTCCGCGGTGTGAAACAGTAAATGGACAAGTTGAATGCGCTGTTATTGTTAAAACTAGTAATTTGCTATCTGTTTGTGTTGCTAATATGTACAAGTGCTGTTTTTGTTCCTCTTGTGTTACTAATCTGTGCAATTTCAGCCACATGTACTTCGACTTGTTCTGAATATTCGTCAATAAATCGTCATTCTCCATTATCATCCTTGTAGGACTGTTTTCACCGTACACCCACATAATTTTTTGAAACCTGTTTATTTATATTCTGATAAAGACTCAATTTATTTCATTTTTTGACAACAATGGATATATTTCTCTTAAGATATATTTCATTTCATAATTTATTGCTTGTTTTAGTTTTAATATCGGAACAGAAATTATGAATAACTTTAACGTTCTTTTATTTACTTTAATATTTTATCGTTTACTTTAATTTTAATATCTAAATACAGTTTGAATTTTTATCGCTCAATATTTGCTTTGATTTTCTTAGTTGTTAAAAATTGGCATCGTTTCTGAACTTTAGAAGGTTTCGTATTTTTTTGAAGAAATATTGTATCATTTCTCAAAAAGTATAAGATATTGATGGAGAATGTCTGTCCGCCTTAATATTTTTGAATTTAATACTTTTACTGACTCCTTTTTTGAAAATCACCTCATTCGCAGTTATAATTTTTATGTTAACATCTATAATATTTTTTACGAATTTTTACTTAAAAACTAATTTGTTATTTTGATGTTTGATATCGGTGAGTTTCTTAACAATGTCATTTACATGGTTCAGAATATATATATATATATATATATATATATATATATATATATATATATA
>BMAW01072243.1:740978-757949 GCA_019974015.1 Nephila pilipes | reverse complement strand
TTAGTTAAAACTGGTCGCAAATATCTAAATATTGCATTGTTAGGCAAATAAGAACGGTTCCCAAAATTTCAGAGCTCTAGCTTGATGGGAAGTTGGTTAAATTAACAATAGATAATTTGATGACACACCTATACACATACATACAGACACACACCAAGTGAAATACATAACAACGTTAAAACTAACTAAAATTAATTAATCCGGTACATTAAATGGTTGGAATACAGTTTAGTCAAACCACTCTTGGAGACAGGAATTATTTGGCGGTATTTTGCCAAATGTTTCTAAATTACTTAACATTCAGCCAAAAAAAAAAAAAAAAAGTCAAGTTTGGCAATTATACAAATTGCTCCTAGTGATTGGGGTAAACTGCATTATTTAAAAAAAAATATGAGTTAAAACTTGTCGCAAACGTCTAAATATTGCATTGTTAGGCGAGTACGAACGATTCCCAAAATTTCAAAGCTCTAGCTTGATGGGAAGTTGGTTAAATTAACGATCGAAAATTTGATGACACACACACACACCAAGTGAAATTCAGAAAAACGTTGTAAAAACGTTAAAAGTAACTAAAATTAATTAATTCATCCGGTAAATTAAATGGTTGGAATGCAGTTTAACCCAATCACTCTTGGCGACAAGAATTATTTGGCAGTATTTTGCCAAATGCGGCTACCCTGGTCCGTTTTACGGACTTAACGTTCAAACAAAAAAAAATCGCCAAGTTTGGTGCCAATTTTTGAAATCGCGCCAAGTGGTTGGGATAAACTGCATTATTGAAGAAAATACTAGCTAAAACTTGTCGCAAATGTCTAAATATCGCATTGTTAGGCGATTGAGAACGATTCCCAAGGTTTCAGAGTTCTAGCTTGATGGGAAGTTGGTTAAATTAACGATCGAAAATTTGATGACACACGCACACACCAAGTGAAATTCAGAAAAACGTTTTAAAAACGTAAGATTTCAATAACAATATTAAAAACTCAAAAGGATCAAAAACATTTATTTCTCAAAAGTTTTGTAAGAGGCAACAATTTGTTTTCATGAAAAAAATTGGAGGGGGGGGGGAATTTAATGCCGAATAAAAGGTTTCAGCCAGAAAGAACTATATGTAAATAATTTGCGAATTTTAAGAGGTGGCTTTTTATAGTAATTGCTTCCGTGTAGCTTGCACCCACCGTGTTGTGGAATTGATGCAATGACAAGTCTGTCGAGGCTTCAAGTCCTCCCCTAGGTGTGGTATGGAAGTTTGGAACTGCAGGTGCCAGCACATGTGTCCTCCTTGTCACTTTACCGAGACCCAGAATAACAAAGCTCGTGGCCAATAGACATAGTTTTGCTTCTCAGGGCGACGTTAATAAACATCAATCAGTCAGTAGAGTTTGTGGCTTAGATGTACGTTTACTTCCTACTTATGAACAATCATTTTATAATTAATTTTACTCTTTTAAGGGTTAAACACTAATTACCTTTAACAAAGGTTTATGGGCTACCTCAAATTGCTCTAACGCACAAAGGTTTCGTAGCAAAATTTTTATTTGAATTTCAACAACAACAAAAAATGTGGAATATTTTAGTACCATAACGCACTACTTCAAAGTATAATTCCGATGCAAATTAAATTTCGAAGTTTGAAATAAATGATTATTTTATTCTTTATGTCAAATTAAAGGAACATCAAAAACTGCATTAAAAGCATTATAAATGCAATGTGATGTGATGTGATGTGATAGTATCTTTTAATGTCGCAAGAGCCATATGAGGCAATGCTGCACCAAATAAGGCAAAGTAGTGTTCTAGACATTTAAAAAAAGTGAAAAAATAAATAAACAAAAAATGGTTGACAAGAAGGAGGGTCGAAAATAGAGAAGAATCGCTAGATTTTTCCGTGTTATCCAAAAACAGTTAACCCCATAGGAAAGAAAAAGACCACTAGAATCCCTCGGGATCATTATACTCGTCCTCACCTAAAGGTCCCCCAACATGGAGGGCCAGTCCCCTGATGTAATCTCCAAGGGCAAGATGATTAGCTACACCCCCAGACGCTGGGTACCCATTTTAGTCGCCTCTTACAACATGCATGAGCTACAGTGGGACTATTCTTTCACACCCGGTCATTACACGGGTGATTATGAATGCAAATATCTAAAAATACGGGTGATTATAAACGCATTGGTTTTTCTAATTTGCTTAACTTCCTTTTTTATTTGTATTTGCAACAAATTATTACAATCAAGTCTAGATTAGAAGGGGGAAGTATACAAAAGTTGACTTAAAACACTTTAGAGTTTGAACCTTTTCTATCTTAATCTCTGAAATATGTTAAAAATTTTAAGGGGAAGGGCAATTAAACCAAGCTAAGATGAACTGATGATTCACGGTCCGCCCCTATGTTAAATTTAGCGATAGCCTTTATTCCTGAACTCTGCAGTTTGCAATATATTTCTAGAACTGTTAGAACTGCTTTGAAAATTAAAACCAAAAAAACATTCGACGTACTAATTCGTCCCCAAAACAAAATTGCCCTTTTATTCAAAAATACTTTATTTATATGCATACAATCGAGTGTAAAACAAAATCGTGTCCTCCATTCATCAGACGTAGTCCAACCACACTAACTATGCATAATGTCACGAAAATTAAAAATCTTATATAACTCCGTGACATTCAGGGTTTCTTGCAAAATGCTGTCGAAGTGAAGTTATTTTTCTTCTTCCTCGGCCTCTTTGATGAGGCGCTCAGATTCGAGCTCGTCCAGCGCTGAAAAGCAAATCATTCTCATATCAGATAAGAGGAGGGAATTTCTTCAACTTAGAAAGGTACTTAGAGTGTAATCAATAAAACCCTGCTAATCAATCAATAGATTAATAAAAATCACATGAATTTATTTTTAAATTTATTAAAGACCGAACTTCAATCAAAAGCTCCTGAGAAATGAATAACATTTGCAAAAATGTTTATTTCGAGTCTAAAAATTTTATTTTTTTTAAAAAAATTCCAACTAATTTGCCATGGCAGTGGGCAAACGTAACAGCATTTTACACTGGAGTTCAAAATTAAGAGAAATTACGAATGTAGTCGAAAAGTATTGAACACAAAGGTGCAATCAATGCCAAAAATAGAAATGTTCTAAGTCGATTACATACTCGTAAGGGTACGTAAGCATGTAGACTGTGCACTTAAAAGAAAATATTTTATAAACACACGCATCCATTTTCGCACTTTGTTCGCTTGCTCACATCGGTGACTTTTATGGTGTAAATATTCCCAGTGACCCTTCCCTAATATTCGGTGCAACTCAAAAGCAAACAGTTAAAATAAGAAACCGTCAATGCTTGGAAAATGGAATGAGGAGGCGAATCGTAGGGAATCATTGTAAAGCCCAACGTTGTGTGCAGACCTATGGACACAATTTAATGAAATTGGATCCGTAGAGAGAAGGTCTGGGCACGGTCGTCCAACAATCTTAAGTCTTTTTAACGTTCTGGATAGCATCATCACTTTGAAATACGAATAGGCTCGTCCCTGAAATATAGGAACGCTTATTGTCTTGGAATTAATTACAATTAAAAAAATAATACTTATTACGTTCTAATAGTGCTATGTGTACTCAAAAAAAATTACTTTTGCTGATTTTCTAGGTATAGAGTAATTATTTTTTATTTAAATTATACATACATACATACATACATATATATATATATATGTATGTATACAGGGCGGTCATAAATAAACTTTGCCAACATGACACTTACGGTTATGGTTATAGTAACAGAAATTCGAGATTTTCGAATGGCAACGCCTACTTTTTCCCGTCACAAAATGTTCAGCGCATGCAAAAACCTTAAGTAGCGTTGGAACGAAATTTATATTCCCAAAGACGGACGTGTTTTGCACATACTAGAAACAGTTCTGAAAAGCTAAAAGAAGCTAAACTAAAGTGAAGACACTGACAGTCGTGAGCTCGCACATTCCGACGAGAATGACTCTTCCTGGGACATTTCGTCGTGAATTGGTAAACTGTATTACCAAAATGGGATTAATGCTGCTGAATCCTTGCGTGTTCATCGCCGAAATCATCTCCAAAGACGTGGTCTATGTACTTCTCAATAAGTAAATAATCGCTTCGCAATAAGTCGCTTCATGATTTAATAAAGAAATTCGAAGAGAGAGAGAGAGATTCGGACTGCACCTATGATAAACTGAGATCCGGATGGCCAACTGTTTCTGAGGATGTTGTTACGGAGGTACATCACACAGCGACTTTAGGACACATTCAAACCGCAAGAGCCACAGCTCGTTTGTTGGATATAACGAAAACAACGGTCCTAAAGCTAACGCGTTCTGTACTCTCTATGCTTCCATACCGGTACCAGCGTATCCAAATGTTGCAGTCAGTTGACCAACCACTACGTATCGATTTAACAAATGAATTTCCAATATGATATGATGCTGATAACGATTGGCCACACGAGGTGCAATTCAACTTAAACGGCAAAGTGAACACCAAAAATTATCTGCAATGGGCAAACACGAATCCTCACGCTATGGTACCAGTACCTTTATTTGATGCCAAAGTTGCTGTGCGGTGCAGCATTACAGGCACAGATCTTCTCGTCCCGTACTTCTTTGATGAAGCGACATCAACGGGCATTATAACATGCTCTGTAACAGCCTCTCGCTATACAGCCATGCTGCAAAGTTATGCAAACAAGAATTACTTCATCGAATGCACTAAATAACATCATTTTGATGCAAAAAGGTGCACTTTCACATATAGCGAAGTCTGTTAGAAGGGTCCTAGAACAGCATTTTGGTGATCGCATCATCTCACGTCATTTTCGTTTCCGTGGCCTCCACGATCTGATTCTAATGGATTTCTGGTTTGGGGGATATATCAAATCTAGAGTTTACACTTGCAAACCACAAACTTTTTCTGAAGTAAAAGAATCTAAAAAGTGTGAGATTGCAAACAAGATTGCAAACATCCCTCATACCATGTTGCATTCAGCATTATTATCCACCATTTCCCACATACAATGCGTAATTGCTTGTGATAGCCCTCAGGTGGAAAATGTTTGATCTAAATCAGTGTATTCATTTGTCCGATTTGTGTTATCAACAGTGATTGGTGTCTTGTCTCTGTCATATACAGTATTCCTCCATTCTCCCTGAAGAATTATTTTTTGTATGTGCAAAACAAGTCCGTTTTTGGAAATATAAATTTCGTACCAGCGCTATTTAAAGTTTTCCATGCTTGGAAGATTTTGCGACGGAAAAAAGTAGGCGTTGCCGTTCTAAGATTCAAATTTCTGGTATTATAACCGTAACCGTAACCACCACTGTATTGTCATTCACAGAATCTCAAAAGCATACCTCCAAATAACTATGTTTGAAATCTAATCTTGATCCATTAAACAGAACGGACGCTAGAAGTGCAGATGTTGGGGAAGTTTTTTATGACCACCCTATATATGTATATATATATATATATATATATATATATATATATATTATTTTATATTAAACAACACGTCTCTAATAATTTGAGCAATGGAAAAACTCGAGAGCGTTTCAAAGTATCAGCGTTAGAATTGGGGAATGAGAATGAGTAACTCACTGTAGAACGCACCATTTACCTTTTTATTTTTTCTATGAAGTCCATGAAAATGATATCCACCGTAATCCAAATACTCATTGCTATAATTTTTCCGTCCCATGAGACCATTTTTGCCTCTTTTGAAACAGATTCCCTGGAAGCAACCCAATGTTGCTAACACATCAATCAATAACTCCCGAGACTAACCCAGAGATGGCGCTCGTAGTAAACCAGTAACCAGGTCTTTCTAGAGTACTAACCTTTGCTTGAAACGTGTCAAAATTTTAAGTCGATCGGACCAGAAACAGCTGAGTTATGGGAGGTTGGAGTAAAGAATCGTTTTGTGTTTGTTTAAAAAATGGGAAAAACCGTTTCGTTTCTGAAGTAAAACATTGTTTTTTTATGGGGTAAAAACACAAATTACGAGCAGAAACAAAGGTTGAAAAATATTGAGATCTAATCCATCAAAAGCAACGATTTGTGGTGGTTTGCCGAGTTCTAAACAATTAGTCAGTACCGACACAAATGACGCAGGAACACTCAATGAAGAGACCTGTGGAAGCCGTTACACCGGAAAATGTAGGGTGAAGTGACGAAAAATATAATGAAAGATCGTAAAGATGAAGCTCCAGTAGAGATTCTGAGATGGCCTGAATATCATATGGAAGTGATCTTACTATCCTTCGATAGAAAAAATTGATGCGAAAAAAGGTTTTCCAAGTGGGTGCCGCATTGCTTTCGATGGAACAAAAAACAACAACGAGTCGATGATTCAGAAGCTGTTTATCGCTATTTACTGTCAAAAAAAGATTGCTTGCAGAAAAAAAGAAAAAAAGAAGAAGAAAAAAATTGTTTGAAAAAAAAAAAAAAAAAGATTTGGAAAAGCGTTGGAACGGATGTATCCCTAAAGGGATTAAACAAAAGGTGTTATGTTGATGAATAAAAAAAAATTTTGCAAAAAAAATGTTGTTTTCAATGTTAGACTCGGGAGTTACTGATCGATGTGTTAGGTTTCCTCTGTATAATAACTACAAGCTCTTCCACAGCAGCAACAAATCGACGTGGCACCAATCAAAACTAACCTATGAATCAGTATGAAATGGTTTTGCTTCCGCAATGGCAGGACACAATAGGAACATCAAATTGCAGTAGTAACGCCATCTATTTTAAAAAACAGGTACTTCTTGAACCCTTCTCGTACAGGTAAATTCAATGAGGCCTCAATCTTCTTAGATTGGCGTAAATCGAAATGGTAAAGATTAGGATTCAAGTTCAGACATATCCACTTCATGCAACGAGGATCGTTGTCTATGAAATAATACACCCAAATCTTTTTTATACGATCTTTTTTACACGATTTTGAAATGACACGGTTCACCAATATAATTTTTAAATGAAATTTTTGATCTAAAACGAATCCCCCCAAAACTTTTTCCAAATATTCAAATGCTGTTTTTACCGCCTAATAGCACTTCTTTGATTTAGCTACTCGATAAGGGTATTATAGCAGCATATTTAAAATGTACTACACAAAGGAAACGCTTAAATATATTTTAGACTCAGTAGAAGTAAGAAATTTGACTGCTGTGGAAGCATGGAGAAAGTTTATGATTATGGATTCTATTACACATGTTATTTTGCCATCAAACAGTTGCACTAAACTACCTTAAATGCTTGTTGGGAAAAAAATTTCCAGCATGCTTGAAAAGCGGAATTTTCGTAGTACAAAAATGAAATGTGTGTTCTGAAATTATAAATATCAAATGGCGAAGGTTTTAACCCTTTGATGGGCGGTATATAAAAAACATTAAATTTTAGTTAAAATTCATCTGATATGAATTAATAATGTTAAAACGACACAATATCAAGTGGTAAAATTAATTTTTATTTATTTCCTGATTTTTAAGACCCGGTATAAATAATATACCACCGCCCCTCTAGGACATCTTATTTGTACGCTCGTTATTTCGCATTCCTTCGAAGAAATAATAAATACTTTCACAAAAAGTATATTATTTTAAATAACTTTTTTATACATATATGATATTCATAATTTAATGATAAAACTATGTTATAAACTTAATAAACCGAGTTTAGTAAAATTACATATATAGTTTTATTTAAAATAAGGCAAATGTTTAATTGCATATAGTTTAAAGATATTTTCTTCCTCATTTGTTTCTGAAGGTTACTCCGATCCATCAGAAGGGAGCACTTTAAACAGAACAAGTTTTTAGTTTTAGTCCCCGTGTGGGCATTCTTTTAAAGAAATATATATATATATATATAATTATATATATATTGTTCACCTCCGAAACATACCCTCTCACATACGGGATAGACAGATGTGTCAAAGAAAAAAAGATCGCCCCTCCTTATTCTGAAGTATTTATAGGATATATACACAATTAAGTTTCTTTCCTTTTAATCACCGCTAAAGCGGTATTCCTTGATCTTTTCAGTTTAGAAGGAATCATCCTTTCTTTCAAGATTCATATATGGTGTCTAACGCTAAGAGTTCTGTTCTTCTTACAAAGCGGGTAACTATTTGCAGTATTGTATCTTTCGTAATACCTTTCTTCATTGATTTACATCTTAGTTTAACCTACAGTCTTTGATAAATACCATCACTAGAAGCAACGAACCTCTACTGTCGTCCCACAATTGTCGGCAGCTTATCGTCTATTTTTATCTCATGATAACACTATGCTATACCAATTATGGTCTGTAAATCTCATGTCTATCAACAAGGCCCTTGTCTGCTGTGTCCAGCCAGTTTTATCTTAGACGCCTTTGAAGATTCTCTCTCCGTCTTTGCTTTGTTAGATTTCTTTTTCAACAGTTTTGGTTTGGAGAAATCCTTTTTCCCCCTGCGCTTTTGTCTTTTCGTGGGCACGCACAGCATTGATAATATTTTTATTAGCCACCCAAGGTTTATTGTATTAATTGAAGCGTTTCAACGTACCAGATCACTTTTCAAATTTTTTTTATCGTTTGCTACATTTTTAATTACATTTATCTTAAATATATTCAATTTAATAATTTTTCGCTTGCTTTAATTTTAATTACATGTAGCTGATATATATTCAATTTAATAATTTATCGTTTCCTTTAATTTTAATATCGGAAAAATTTACTATTGTACATTTCACTATATTTTATCTTTCACTTTTAATTCTTTTTATTTAACTGAGTAAATTTAATAATAATTATAAGAAAAGCGTCCCTTGGATGGCTATATCTGTTCTTTGCAAAACTTTGCAAATAACTTTCTTTCCTGTTTTAAATTTCCTTTCTTTGGAGAATAAGTCTGATTTCTGCCTCACTGGGACTTTATAATATATTTACGACTTTTAACGTTCACTCTAATAAAGTGAACCGTCATATATCAGTCTGATTCGAAAATTTTAGTGCTATCATCCGTTGCTTTCTAACCCTCTGTGTGGGCGGTGGTATAAATTTTATTCCATTTAGTTTGAAGTATGAAACGAACAGTTTATATATTTTGTTTTGAGTAATTAGCAATATTTACATAAAGATTCAAACATGTAGATTGGTTAGATGATTAAATTAAATTTTTCAATTCATTTCAGAAACATTTCTGTAAGAGATAAGACAACCACTTGTTAGGAACTTTCATTAGATTAAAAAGAATAATTTTTATTATCATTCTGCATAACTGTGCCATCTAATTTAAGTAAATAACACTATAAGTTACCCTTTGAAGGTAAAAGAGTGGGGGGAAAGGTATTTTACAGAGATTTTTAGGGTGCTAAATATGTGGTATAGAAAATATATACCACCGCTCCTGAAAGTGTTAACATGCAAATGGCTGGCATCGATGAATTGATGTTTTAGACAGCCTTTTGGATGAATACGATTTGATCGAATTTATGACAGTTTATGATAATAAAGAAGACTATAATGACGTAGTCAAAATTGAAGTTCAGCTATTAACAGCTGATTTAATTCACGAGGGTTTGAAATTTGCTACAAAAACATTTGCTGTGGAACATTTTCTTACTCATGATCTGACATAGAGCGCGCATTAAAATTTCAACGTAATTTTAAGTTTCATGAAGCAGTATATCAAGAATCATATAAGGAACCTGACAAAAAAAAAACACAGCCGCTAATAACAGACTTCGTAACAACAAAAATAACCCAGAGTGGCAGTAAATAACGAACGAAATTCTTCATTTGAATCAAAGCCGACAGTTGTGCTAGACATATCTGACACATCAACTTATGATAGCACTTTTGATCCAGTTCGTAATAAACGTGCACGCTTGTTATGAAGTAGCGATGAATAGTTGTTAGTTAGTAATTTTATTCCTAATTTCAATTTGAATTTTCATATGTTGTATGTTCCTATAGATTAAATTTTCGCTCTACACTAATTCTAATTTTTTTTTTTTTTATAATAAAATGAATTGTTTTTGTTTTACAAATATGTTGCATGGATTTCATTAAACCTTTTTTTTTGCGAGGTTTTTTGGTAAATATTTAAAGTTTTTTTTTTTTCATTTAACACAATTTTTTAAAGTTGTGGAACATATCCCCAAATTGACCATACGATCCATGTATTTTTTTCAAGAATTTTTGGCACGGTTTTTGAAGGAACTACAGTGTAAAAAAAAGAGTTGGGTGTACTTAACTTATGATGCAGATACACGCATAATTCATAACTGCGTTCAGAAACTTTTCAGTTTACAGCGTTGTAAATGCAATAGGTAAACGACTTGAAAGAATGCTTGACTCACCGGTTTCTCTTCGAACCCGAGCAATCTTTTTCAATATATCTCGCTGTCTGAAAAAGAAATGAATTTTTTGTATTAATTACAATTGCTTTCAATAAAGTAATTTACCTTCCTGGAAGCGGAAAATATCATTTGCCAAAAAAAGAGTAGCCAAAAAATTTTTTTAAAAAATCTTTTCTCATTTCTGCATTAAAACTAAAGCTAGGATTGTTTCGCAATGTTTAAAAAAAAACTCAACTGTCTAGAATTCTGCCAATTGTTTGGAATTTTAAGTTGGAAATTCACTTAATGTTAGGTTTTTAATTCGATATTTTAGTGACAAGTGAAGAAATTTCAAGACGCTTTCGAAATTTAAGTACAATTTTATTTCAAATTTGCACCTTTAACAGTTTTTAGACAAAATATTATATTTAAAATAAAATGATTAAATTGAAAATTATATAGAATCGAATACTAAAATATTCTAATATAAGGGTAAGTCAATAATTAAATTATAATGGCCAATAAAAACGAGATATTTAATTGTAAAGAATGCTTATTTCTCTCTCTCTCTCTCTCTCTCTCTATATATATATATATATATTCCCATTTACACATTTATCCAACCTCTGTGTCTGTTTTTCCTATATGTGCAATATTTGGATTGCTGTCTCAGCTAATTGTGTTCGAGTACTTCATACTCAAGGTCTGAATCATTAGCGAAACGTTTGTCATCAGGTGCAATTTAAGCGGAACAAACAGGTGACATTCACTTGAAGCTAGGTGTGTGTTGTAAGACGATGTTAAGCTGGCACCGAAACTCTTCAATTTTCTCCTGGGTAAACCAAGTTATGTGAGGACTAGTATTGGCATGATTTGATAGTTTTGTTATCGTCGCAGTGAGAAGCAACACGAAGGCGATTGGCAGAATGCCTAAGGGGACCACCCAAAGGGCTTAGCTCTACATAATTCGAGAGACCACCCCCCCGCTCCGAAAATGTGTTGGCCCATGGGGGGATCGAACCCACGACCTTCGCGTTAGGCTTAGCTCTACAAACGGGGATAATAAACATTTGGGGCATAACCTTACCAGCGTCGCCGCTTCCTTTGAATAAGCCTCCTTCCTAAGACGAATTTGCTTTTTGAATATGAAGAAAGTGCTTCATCATGGAGGATCGCTTTTATTCGGGTTGATAATGATGAACCATCCTCAATAAACAATCTCAGCCACATATGGACATATTTCAAAACAGTTTACTACGAATTCATATCGTTTATAACGTACTTCCATTCTTAATCTCGTATTTAATTAACAATAAAATTAAAAATTTAGAATAAGAAAACTGTAGAATGCATGTGTGATATGACTCACAGTAATCATTTCGCTAATGCACGCTACAATTCTGCTTCTGGAGACTAATTCTGTTACCTATGCTCCAAGTTAATGTGCTCTGATGCCTAATTTTGACAAATGGATTTGTAATTTTAGCGTATGTTCGTCAATCATGTAGTTTTTATTTCAATAATTCTGCTGATGAGACATAGGTCTTTCAATCATAGAAACTAGTTCGCGGTTTGCTCCAAAAATTACAATAAATAGGAAATGATTACCCTCGAAATTACTCCAGGAACAATCTCCTCAGATTGTCTTTTAAAGTTAAACCGCACCTTCGCAAACAAAGAACCCGGAGGCCGCAGTAGTTTAGTGGTCAAGGTCACGGACTTGCCTCGGCGGTTTTCGCCGAGTCTTTGGCTCGAGCCATGATGCCACTAAAGATCAGCCGTGTAGCTCAGGCTGACGCAAGTCAAATCTGTCGAAGTTTTAAGTCCTCGCGTTGGCGTGGTGGGGAAGTTAGAAGAGAGAGATGTCAGCTCAGGTATCATCCTTGTCACTTGACCAAAGTTCAAAATTAAGTTTCCAATTGCCGTCGTGTTGCTTTTAGCATGACATTAGTAAATTCAATCAATCAATCATAATTCGAAAGAGATATATTACATTAATGGCGAGAAAGGAGTTTTTTTTGTGTCATAGATTGTTCATCATTAATTCCGAGCGTTAAAGAGTTGGTATTGAAATGTGAATTATAGAAAATTTGAAAATACTTTTATTTTATTAAGACGATTATTATTATCATTATTCATAAATAAAGACTACTGCTAAAGTATTGATCATGGTGAGAAATTATAGCAATTACTCTCTCTTTCTCTCATCAGTAAATTATTTAAAAAAATGTCAAAAAAATTTCAAAGTTGTTGTATTATCTATGTATAATAGAGTAATTCTATAATCTCTTACTCACAGGTTCCAATTACAGTATACAATAACTTGACTTTAATATTTACGGAAATTATATTTTCAAGAAATAGCATGTTTTATCCTCATGTCTCTTTCTTTATCACTAGAGCTCATTCTTCCTCATCTGATATTTAATTAAGATAGTGTAACAAGATCTCAAATCGCTCGAGAAGCTTACGAGATCAGCTATCATTTTAGAAAGAGACCTTAAATTTTTTTCGTATATCGCTGACAAAAGATTACAAATGTTGCAGATGTATTTTTATTGATTTGTTAATGTACGACTATATAACATTTCCATCAAGCCGGGGATACTCAAATTGCGGTGTATATAAAGGGTATGAGAACTATTTGAATGGGTATACAATTTTTTCTTTCAAATAATTATTCTCATAGTTGCTATGCTTGAATCCTACCAATTGTCTACTCGAGTTTACCCAATTAAGAATTATAGTTTTCGGCGGTGACTAGATGCTTTACTCGCCACATCGGGAGATGTTTTCATTACCCCGTGGCGAATCAAGGTTGGATCACCTTGACTGCCGGTGGAGTTCCGAATCTTCAATCTTTGGAACCGAAGAAAACTGGTATGTCGCTTTTTGCATTGCTCTTAGCAACTAGGCTAAAAGGGATTTCCTCTCGGGCTAGTTATTAAGGCGTTTCAATTTTCTATCATCGTTGCTGAAGAAAGTAGCCGCAAGTTATTAAGCTGGTCTCTCGAAAGCTTTCAGTTTTAAAACAGGGCCCAAAACATATACTTGATGTAAATGCAAACAAAAGAAGAAAATTTAATTAGTTCATTTACTGTACAGAGAGAGAGAGATCGGCTGGACAATACCTAAGCTTCTAAAAACGAATATTACTGCTTTAAAATATATGTTGATGCTAACCAACAAAAATGCTTGCAAAGAGATACTAAATATCTTTTCAGGTAGAAATTTAGGTGCGACTGTTTTCCACTTAGAAAAATTCGTTTTTCTTTCTGTAGCAGCTTATTAAACTGAGTATGAAGACCTCCAAGAAAACGAAAGGATTCAGGAGGTTAATATTGTTTTTAGATCCTTTAGTGTCATATTTGTGGATAAAGCAAAGGAATAAAAAGTACTTGTCAATAACAAGTCTTAAAAATCCACCAAATAAAGTTGCCGAACATTATGTAGTCTAAACAAAATCCGCCATTATTATTTTTATACTCGTATTCACTATTATCTTTATATTTCTATCTAAAAACCCCTTTTTGAGGTATAAAAGGTGATACATATAAATGAAAATTCCAATCAAAAGATGGGAAAGAGAAAAAAACACCTGGAACCATTTTTTTTTCAATTGAAGGAATTTGTAAGTTGTTGGAAGAATGCACCAAAGTCGATGGTCTAATACACTAAATGAGGAAGTATGCATGATGGCAGTTGCTGTTTAATAGACAGCACTGTACTATCTAGTAAGAAAATAAGATGCAGTGGAACCTCGCTTTACGAGCACTTTTCATAACGAACAATAGAAACTGAAAAAAAATGACTCGTTTGATGAGCGACGTTTCGAATAACAGTGGACGAGGAGAGCTTAATTCTGGAGTCTGTTCCTGCTACACCAATCCGTGCATAGCACACGTTCTGCTAGTGCGTTGTGTCACCAGCGATTCCATTTTTTCCAAGCTTGTGTTCAGTTCCACTGGAAGCTGTAGTCAAACAGATTGTGTCATTGGCCAAGATTATGGGATTGCAGGTAAATAGCTGTGATACTGATAAGCTTATGGAAGAGCACAGCATTACAATTCAATAAGCGTGCTATAAAACACAATGCATCTTTTGCTAAATTCAATAAGCGTGCTATAAAACACGATGCAGCTTTTGCTAAATTCAATAAGCGTGCTATAAAACACGATGCAGCTTTTGCTAATAGCTGGCTTCCTAAAGCACAATAATAAAGAAATGGTTATTCACGCTACAAACTTCTGGAATTGTAATGATGTGTCGTATTTTCACCAAATTTTGAAGTATCAGCAAAAACAAATATATCTGGACAGCTTTTCAGTAAAAATGAATGAAGCATACATTCTAAATAATTAACCAATCATTTAATTTTTTTTCTGCAAATCGAATTCGCATTTCTGTTTGGTTCATTTTTCTATAGAAGAAAACATTAAGATGATTCCCGCTCCTTAATGATGCATACATAGTTTTCTTTGAATAAACGTTATGCGTATAATTTTTTGAGTATTTATTTGACTTGGAAAGCATTGTTGTATTTTACATAAATTTATATGGGAAAATTTATTTCGCTTAATGAATGGTTTCTTTACGAGTAAGATTTTGGAGCGAATTATGCTCGCTGAGCGAGATGTACTTTGAAAACACCGATGCTTATTCTACTTCACTTGAATTCGCAGAACTTGAGATACGTCGAAAAAGGAGTTTGAAATTCTCACAAATAATAATATATTGTGTAAGGTATGTGCACTGACCTACATGTTCCTCTTTTCCCTGACGAGATGCACAATGTTCCTCATGTCTTCCACTTCGGCGTCTGTGATGGGATCCTTGTGCAGGATGCGCTTGTAGAAGGCGCGCGCGAGGAGGCCCATCACGATCAGGCTGACGATCAGCATCACCCCCAGGGCCAACCAAAATGGCTGGTAACTATCTACAGTAAAAAAAAAAGAGAGTGGAGAAAAGTCTCTTTAGAAAACTTTATTGAAAAATGGTGTTGAGTCTCATTCCATTAATATGAAAAAGGCGATACTTTGTCTCAAAAAGCTTAGAAATTAAGACCATGAACGTTTCAACTTGAAACCGGTTTTTAACATCTTGATGCGTGCTGCTTGAATCATGCACATACATTAACTACCCACAGAATGGTTTTGAGAGCATAATTTACGCTTCTTCGCAAAATTTCTTTCCATGATAGAATAAACTTTATGGGGATACACAATCTTGCACACACTGCAAATTGCCTGCATGAATGTTTCATGTAGAGTCACAAGAGCACCAATTCTTATTTTTCAACCTTAAAAGGACCTTTCAGTCTCTTTCTTCACAAAAAATGAATTGTGAAAAAATTAATACATTGTTATTATCAAACTATCACGCGTTTTCGAAATAATGATTTCTAACTATGTTTTTATAATAAAGCCGAATACAATTTCCCTGCAAAAATATTTTTTATTCTTACGAATGCGAGAATTTCTTTTGCACAGTAAAAGTCAGTGATGATTTAAAAACAAAATATGCTCATGGAATTCAAGTGTTAATAATGGCCTCGAAGACTAAAAATTGCCTCATTAAAAACTCCATTAAAATTATGCGCATTGAAATACCTTTTAACCTTTTTTTTTATACTTTTTTTTAGCAATAGGCCTGTGGAGGGACAAGACCCATGCCAGGTGCTCGTTGATTATGAAGGCTGTACAGAATTGGTCTTCTAAGATCTCTCTTGACCATGAAGGGGAAATTTGGGAAAAGAGGTACCAAATAAGGCATATCATCCTGTTCGCTTCACTGTAGCTCATGAGGAACTGTTAGGTAGTGGTCATGGTCGCGAGATCGAAGTCTCAAAATTGATCTCGAAATTTGATGTATACATCGCTTGGATTGCTCCAGTGCACATCAGTATTTATGTTCACCAAGTTTTAGTTTAGTTTTTATTAACGTCGCACTCGAAGCAACACGAGGGCTATTGCCGACGGACCTCGTAAATCTGAGCCTCGGTCATATGACAAGGACGACCACTGAGATGATACCTCTCTCTCCAAACTCCACTCACCGTCATCAGAGGATTATCATCCCCTTAGAACTTCCGCACAAATTTAGCGAAATTGAAAATGCACTGTGTATAATTTGTAATTGAATAAATTATTCGGATTTTATTTCATATTTTTCTAACTTGCCAGAAATACACGTAGCATCGAAATAATCTTTGGAACTTTCCAAAAATCAATACCTGAAGTACTATCACATTCAGAAAACTTTTGACAAACGCAGTGAGGAAGAAAACAGTGTTTAAAGTCCTTTTATAGAGGGGGAAATACTTAAGTATTTATTAAACATTAATTACTTGTAACTAACATTAATATTTATTCAATATTGTTCAAAGGTTAATCTTTGTTGTTTCACATCTTCCATAATTCAATAAGTCAATCAATGCAAACAAACCAACAAATAATATTACATCTCACATTTAAGTATGTTGTTGTCTCTTATCTTTCTGTTATAGTCTCCGATTAATACAGCTTTAAATGTACCATGCATTATATGAGATAAGATAAAAGTAAAAAAAAATATAAGATATATCATGAGATAAATATTATAATAAATATAAGATATATAATGAGATAAATA
>BMAW01072243.1:722361-740968 GCA_019974015.1 Nephila pilipes | reverse complement strand
ATGAGATAAATATTATAATAAATATAAGATATATAATGAGATAAATATTATAATAAATATAAGATATATAATGAGATAAATATTATAATAAATATAAGATATATAATGAGATAAATATTATACTAAATATCAGATATATAAGGAGATAAGATAATTAAATATAAGATGTTTCATGATGTTACAAAAAAATATTCACGCACGTTACAATGAGAATCAATTTAGTTATAAAATAGTTTTCTATTAAACTGCACAAAACGCACACATTACCCATATAGAAGAACCTAACTCCACACTCATATATGACGTTCCCGTGTATGGCATCAGCGTAGAAGCACAATCTTCCCCGGAAATTGTAATGACACTGAAAAAGAAATGTAAAAAAAAAAGGAATTAAAACATCTTTTAAAGTGAGCCGCAATTTGAATGCAACGTTAATCAATTATCTGCTTTAAGGATGATTCCATAATTTCTTTATTCATATTCTAAATCAATAATTAGTTTATGTAATTCTACGTTTTATTACTCAAATTATATTTTCAATTTTCTTTGTGCTATGCTTTGATCGACCTTGACGAGAAGAGACCTAGCCTCTCCTTTTCGATACGAGTTCATTTCATATCGGGGAAAATTGGATAACAATCTATTAAGGCTACCAAATGTGGAATTTAGAATTCTGCCGTAATGGGATTTATTTCCTTTGAAGGCTTATTGTGAAGAATTATAAAGGCAACCTATGTTAAACTGAAACGTTATTCAAAGCTTACCGAAAAAGAAATTGTAGGAAAGTCGGATGATATATGCAGAGACAAATTCTTTTCATAGTGGTTGATCTGTAATCTTTAATGTCGAACTTAAGCATATATCATTCAAAAAGTAAGTTATTTTTGTTGGTTGACCTTTTTTGGGGGAGGGGGGGTTCTGAATTGAGTATCTGCGAGTCCACATACATGCCTTAGGCAAATAAGTCGGAAATTCCCAACAAGGCCAGTTATTATACACTTTTTTTTCTGTCGTTATCTGTTGCGACTTTTCGGAGATGACCACCACACACCCCATTCTAGGGAGTAAAGCTTTTTTTTAAATTTAGGAATTTCTGAATAAGTAGAGAAAATTATTTTTCCAGTAATTACTGTTGCAAATAATATACATCCCGTGTAATACTGAATACCAATTAGAAAGTTTTCTATTGACGTCATCGAAAGTCTCTAATTGAGATATGTTTAACGCATGGGCCAAGCAATTAGTTTCAATAGTCGAAATTTTCTCGTATGAGTTGACTGTTTTACATAAATTGATGCAACTTTACGTTGGAGTAATCTAGTACTATCTAGTCACCGCGCTATCGAATTTGGTCATAACTTTGGTGGCTTGATGTCGAACTTAAGGCTCCCGTCTAGTGGTCACTAGGATTTCCTGCATATAATGTTAATCTTATGGAATTTTGACTACCATTCTCAAATCTTTACTATTTGTTCTATTTGAATGCATTAAAATTCGCCTGAAAGGGTAAAAATAATAAATGCTTCCAAGGAATTACTTTTTTCCACTGGTTTTTAAAAATATTTTTACTCCTATTTTAATGATTCGTTTGTGAGTTTTCCAATTTTAAAAAATATTTTTAAACATTTTCAAAAATTGTAAAAAAAATGTAATTCCGCAGAAGCATTCTTTATTTTTTGCTCTTTCAGATGCATTTTATTGCATTCAAATAGATTGAATAGTAAAAATTTAAGAACGGTGGTCAAATTCCGTAGGATTAACATTACGTCCACAAAATCAAAATAGACGGTAGATGGGAGCCTTAAGCTATGTTGGAAAAGAGTCCGCAGTCCTGTAAACCTTGTGGTGCTCTTTAGGTAACTGAGTTGGAAATGTTACGAGGCAGTTTATTAGGAACTTTTCATCCCTATAAACTAGTTATATATATTCATAAATGCGATACGAAATAAAGTATAGCAGTATCTGAACTACTTAATCAGTCCAAATTAAATAAAATTGATGACAGGAAGTAAACTTCTAAAGGTTTAAGGTATGAGAATATATTATAGTTTAATTTGAAGAGTGAAGGGAAGAAGGATTCCAAAATATTATAAAGGACACAATACAATACAAATGTTTAAAAAAAAGTTTTAACTGAAATGGATAGACCCATTTTCTGTAGCAAGAAATTTAAACATTTCTTTTAGAGGAGAACACGAGTAACTAAGCTTCTTGGGAGAATTCCTCTAAATCCAGATGGTAATTTATATTCATTTTTCCTTCAGTGTGCGTGTATGTGTATCTGAGTTATTCTGAAAACCTTTTCGAACTTTCATTATCTCTCATTGTTTGAGCGTGCTTCAAAAAGTACCAAAATTAGGAGACAGATGTGTTTCTAAGGCAAGTGATGTTACCTTTGTGCCCCGTCATCTATTATTTGGCCCCAAAACAAATGTGACACTGATTCACAGGTTAGTTTTGAATACTTCTGAGTCAAGTTGTCATCAACATCTTTCATCGTCTTGTCACCATTGCTGAGATCTGGATTCATCATTATACTCAAGAAACCAAGCAACAATCAAAACACGGGGTTGCTTCCGGTGACTCTGCTCCAAAAGCGGTTTTCATTGTCCCGAAAAGTTAAGGCAACGATTGTTTGGATGCGAAGGGCGTCTTACTCATGGACTTGTTAGAAGAAGGGAAAATTATCAATGGACAATACTGCTCAGAGTTACTCCGTTACTGACGCAGCTACTGTTTGAGCCATCCTCGTATTCAAAATTGTATTTAGCTGCATCTTCTAAATGCATTTCATTATTTTTTCTCTTTTCCCAGAAACTCTCAGTAATAGCTGATTAAGAAATTTGACTCCCAAGAACGTATTACGGAGCATTCAGAAATTCTTCATGGCAAATCATATAGGAGGTTTTAAAATTAGTGCTCGTGGGGAATTGTGGTTCTTCTCACAAACATTGAGCCGGACATAAATACACTCATCCAGTCCATCCAAGTCATTAATTTTCTTAAAATTTTATTTTAAGCAAAAGTTATAATTTCAACAAATACTTCTTCAACAAAATGTTTTTTTTAATTAGTAATTTTTATGCTATGCATTTATGTAGATTTTTTACTTGGGGGTCCGTGGGCATGTTTTGACTATAAAAAGGGGTCCATGGGTCAAAAACGTTTGGAACCTCTGTGCTAAATGATTCTTGGCTAGATAAGCTATATTTGTTTCGAAATCTGTTACTTTCAGTCTTGCTTCGCCTGGGAGCTCCGTATTCAATTCATTTCTCTTCTTTGTTAAAATAGAATTAACATGACTGAAGCCAAATTCAGTTACATATGAGTTTAGGAATGCAATTAAAAATGAGAAATTCCTTGTTACAAATTTTGGATATCTTTGCGTAATATTTATATTCGTGCAAAATTTACTTCCAGTTAAATTATTAAAAATTAACTTTGCTTCAAGGTCAACTAATAATTCAATGACTTCATTTTGCAATTGAGTGTCATTATTTTCAACTTGAGAAGAAAGTGGCAAGATAATCCATTCTGGGATATGTATATTTTCAGTATTCCGAAGCATAATTTAACATCATCGCTTAATTTTTGGAGATGATTTGTATATATTTCCAATTCTACGTTGGTTATATCCAATTAAATAAATTTGAAAATCTTTACGTAACAAGGAAGACATAAACAAATTTAATTTAACTAGAAAACTTAAAATTATTGTCCGTGCTTGAATTTTATGTAATATCTTTGCATTGGTGACGTGTTTGAATATCGTTGAACTTTGCAAATACATCGGCCAAATAAGAAATATTGTTTTTCTTCTTTTTTTTTTACAATTCATCACTTAAGATTGAATTAATTTATGTGAGAAATTCTGTAACTGTTTATACAATTCAACAAGTCTCTGTCATACACCTCTTGACAACCATCGTATTTCAGTGTGTGTTAATAGTTGGTTTGATAGTTCATTTGCCTCACAAAGTTTAGCAAACAGTCGTTATTTAAGAAGTTGAGCTCTAATTTGATAAATTGATTTAATAAACAACTGTAATGCACTATGAAGATTGTTACTGAGATATTTTTCTCCTATGTTTTATGTGAGTTCTAGTAAGACACTATAATGGGTACGTATACCACACAAGTACTTTTTCCTTATGTAATGTTGCAAAACCTCGGTAGCGGCTTAACACAGCAGGCGCCCCATCTGTAAGTAAAGCAGTTATATTAAATACTGAAATTTTTCATATTTTTTCAAGTATTCTTCCAAGCATTGATTTATAGTCATTCCTTTTGTGTCAGCTTTAAGATATTTAACAAATAAAAATGCGTTAAGATAATCGGACGTTTTATTTTACTAAATTATCTTACATAAGCCATGAGAAAAGAACTTCCAAAAGTGGCTTCCTCAAGTTGGATAGAAAAATTCTTGCAATATCTTAGTTCTGAAACAACAATATTTTCCCCATCTTCGCTCATTTCATCGATTTGCACTCAGTGGTAAGCTTCTTAAGATAGAGGCAGAATCTTTTTTAATTGCAGTTTCAATGGTATCTTAATAGCAGGCATAATTATTTCTTCTGTGGTTGAATAAGGTTTTTTCTTTTTGCAATATTGAGAGAAATATTGTATAAGAACATATTAACCCGCTTTCATTATCCATTTTAGTTTAATAAATTGTTTTAACGATAGTCGAATTGCAAATGTTCCTTTGTGTGTGTTTTTTAAATAATCCAAATTTTATTCCATTCATCCGAATGCATTCTCTCAAGGATATTTTTTAATTTGGCCGGTTTCATGCCATCATTGTTAAAACTCTTTCCACAAAGAAGGCATAAGGGTTTTCTTTCATTCATTAGTGAAGGTATAAAGCCAAATTTTAAATATTCCAATGTATGTTGTCGGCATTTTTGTTTAGAAATCGAAGCTGCCATTGCGGTTTAGTAGAATCCTAATAGAACAAATATGCAGCTAAAATAATCTACTTCCACGAAAAAAGAAACACAGGTTTAAAAGTGCTGCTGATAAAGAACAACGGATGCATTGTAGTTGCCACTCTCTAGAGTCGAAGCCATTATGTAAAAGGGATGGGTAAAGAAACGATGCTGCAATATAGACAGCTTGGATCATCTTGTAACAAAATGAAGAATAAGTAATTTCTCATAAGTCTGAGAATGACGAAATACGCATACTTTAAACGATAAAAAAAGATAAATAATTATTTAAAAATATGCAGAAATGAGAAAATAAATAAGCTATAATCTATTGTAAAAACTTTACTTACTATATTGTAATTACAAATGGCATTCCAAGCGAAAATTGTACATACTGCGTTGCTGCCAATAAATTTACGATTGAATAATATTGGAATTCATTCATCGACCCCTAATCGATCCCCTAAATCGGAACGACCGCTAATCATGTGACGTTTCGCAGGTTATTTATTATTTTTATTATTTTTTTAAAAAATTTCTGCACAGTATTTTGGATATTTTACCTTTTCGAATTTCTAAATATGTTTCTTTTTAATCTAAATTTTAACCACTTCTCCAGGTTCGAGAAATTTTTCCAATTGGGAAGGAGTGAATAAGTGGGCCATGCTATCTAAATTTTTTTGTTGAAAAATATATATGAATGCCTAAATTTGTTGCTTTACTCAAGGAACATGTAGTATACTGGTTGATTCACTATCCATGCGATCCACTTGCCGGGGGGCACGAAGAGGATTCGGAATTACACAGCACCGCAGGGTCGAACGTGCTATCTTCATACGGTAGAGGCCCTTGACCTCCATAACGTTTTCGCTTGAAATCAGCATTTGAGAATAGGTCTCTGAGGTAGTATGATGGCCGAATTCTTAGAATTTGATTGGTCGACATCGCATACAGAGCTATGGATTATAGTTCTGTGCTTGCACCTTACCTCCTACCCTCTAGCCTGTGCGGTAGGGAATACTTATACAAGAAATCCTTCCCTATTACATTGATGAAGTCCGGCTATACCTAACTATTACATTTAAACATCAATGGATCGGCTTTAGGGATCCGATTCACCGGCCTGCTAGATCGACTCATTTATCACGCCATGATCTTTTTCTGCCGGAGTTATATGAAGTCATTAGTGTAATACACCCCTGTTGAATCAATTGAAGACTCAGTCGATTGCATCTTTCTTCCTGCCGGTGAGATATGAAACAAACCAAGGAATCATCTAGGTGGTTACGTATTCGTAGATGTGTAACCTGTGTGAGTGCTTGCAGTTGAAATTTCGAACACCTGTCAGTGTCGTTTGTGTTTTATCATTGGAAAGCATGCCCTTAAATGCTTTATGTTACACTAACGTGTTGTGGTTTCTGTTCTTCTTTTCATCAGTTCTCTTAACCCTAGCTCTAGCAGAAGGCCTTTAGCAATTCTGTGTGGATCGTCTTTGTACCCCTTCTCTCTCCCCCATATCTTGTTTGTTGCACGGTAATGAATCACCCTATATACAATATTTTCGCAAAAGACCTTTTTTTTTTCCGTTCAGCATTTGAAAATTCTTCATTTATATCAGTTTGTAGCATTGAGTTATTTGTGCTTTTATCTTCATTAACATTGGGAACTTCATATTAATTTTTGAATCACATAAAATTACAATATCTTCCCAACCTAAATGAAACGTGATTGGGTAAATTAGATGAAAATATAAGTGATTGAATTGAATCAAATATTATATATATATAATAGAAAATAGAAGGGAGATAGAGTATAACGACTATCTGGCACATAATTGTTATTTGAATTAAAAGTTTTATTAATTTTGTGGATTGAAACTGATTTTATATAAGAAGTATTTGGATAAGAATCAGCAGTCTGTGAGGTAAATGAACCATACAAGGGAAATAGTTGAGCTGAGAATTTATCAATCAATTGTAAGTTAGAATTGATAAGTTAATTTGGGGGATTCTAGAGAGAGCGATTTGATGATTGATTGATGATGTCATTGATGGATAGTTAGAGTGTTTTGGTTTCTTCTTGCGTGTCTCCAGTTAGATGGCTTCGGTAGCCTAGTGATTAAGGCATCTGATTCGTGGCCGGCGGTATTCGTCGAGTCGAGGATTCGAGCCTTGAGGCCACTAAAGAGCCGCCGTGTAGACGGGGCTGATGCACGTTAAATTTGTCAAGGCCCAAAGTCCTCCCGAAAGCATGGTGTGGAAGTTAGGAGAGGGGGTGCCAGCTCAGGTGTCGTCCTCATCACTTGACCGAGGTTCAAAATTACGAAGTCTGTCGCCAATAGCCCTCGTGTTGCTTCTAGTGAGACGTTAATAAAAACTAAACTAAAATTCAGTCGGTGTTAGTCTCTATTACTTGATACATTTAACTAAGATATGGCGCAAAAGCAGGGTAATGAAAGGCAGTTGTTAAAAGTTGACCTCAAATTTTATCCTCATTGTGCAATTTGGTCACTCACACATAACAATTTTCCTGAAGTACTACCTTCCAAGATTATAAACTAACTTATCTCCAGAATACCCCGCGCATAAACCAAAATTATTGTATTCGCCTGGTTATTCCGTGCTGAAAGGTTATTACATATACATAATTCGGATACTTCGAATCCGATAAGATTATTAATTAATTTGGGGAAGCTACACACACTGAGTTATCTATTATAATAAGGAAGCTTTGAAATTGAGTCTATCAAAATAAATTTTAACTAAAACTTGTGTATATCTTCGTTTATATTACGTGCCACTATATGCCATCGCTTTTTATACTTTCCAGGTAATGCGTACCATGTTTGGTAACCATCACCATGTCAGTGCAATTCGCTCCACTTGCTCAGGGGGACCGAGCTCTCCCAGTTAGGGTCTAAAATGCACAATGGCTTATGAGAAACAAAGATCTTAGAAACGCCATTAACTCCCCAACACAAATATCCCATATGCATAAAATAGCCTTCAAGTTCAACGAAACCCCTGAAACCATAAGCAACCAATCGTTTCAAAAAATTCGAGAAATGCACTCCTGATTTTAATTTAAAAAGATTAAAAAATATCTCACTTTGATTTTCCTTCTGAAAATCCTTAATGATTTTTAATAAAAGTAATACTGTCTAACTCTTGAAATTTTACTATCCTTAAAATTCAAATTTTATTTCTTTTCTTTTATGTAAACAAACACCTTAATATCTTAAGCTAAATTCTAGTCAAGGTAAAAGCCGAAGTCAACGTTACATAGCTCATCCAGAAAAGGAGATAAAAAGCGTAAGACTTATATGCTCTCTTTACCATCAATCTATTTAGGATTAGAGTTATCAAAATGGTTTCCTCGAAAACAAAAAAGAAACAGGCAGCTGAGGAAGTAGCTTTTATTAAAAATCAAGGATGTTACATCAACTAATTAACACACGCTAAATAGATCTAAAATTAAACCATGCAAATCATTACAAATTAGTAAGTCAATAAATTATTTGACAACTAATGCACAAGGGCAATTCAATAACATAAAAACTGTCTTATATTAACAAAAGCAGAATAAGAGATTAATAGCTTTATTTTAAGCCCACTCAGAAGTTCTTTAAAAAAGAAGAGAACAATCAGATAGTAGGTGGTGAATCTATACAAAACGATTGTACTGAAACATACTTTCAGAAATAAATGGAAGGAACAAGAAAAAGGGAGCTCAAGAAGTACAGGACCAGATCAAACAGAGAGAGAAAACAAACTTTCGTAGAAGATTCAAGAAGTTCCAGTATTGAAGGCACGCCATCCGTATAACCCAGAAAATATACTTAAATTTAATATTAAGTTTTTGCATTGTCACCCCACAATCAAATACAACCCTTGGGATGAGTATATAGGTTCATAAAAAAGGAACATCTCCTCTCCAACACTATTGAGTCCTATGCCATTGCTGCCCTATTGACTCGTAATTTTACCCCATTATCTTCGATTTCAACTTGGAAAATAAAAATAATAATCCGGGAGACAGATCTAGTGAGTACAGGGGATAGCTGAGGAACGCAATCTACTTTATCGCCAAAATATGATGCAAAAGGATGGAATTGCGAGATGATGCAAGAGGCTCCAATTTCCAATGTCCAACAAATCAGGCTAAACGCACCATATTCGTTTCAAAAGCCAGTTCAAAACATCTTTGTAGAATGCTCTAGTCACAGTGGAACTTTGACGATGAAAATATGTTGCACAAGCTCAGCATTTTTCTCATTTCGAATCGAAAATAGACGACCTGATCTCTCATCGTCTTCTGAAAAGTTCTTTCTAGCTTTAAATCTTGAAAGCCTCTCAGATATTATGTAATGACTCACAACATCGTAACGATATGCATATTTTTATCAATTTTAAACGACATTTGATATTTGAACATTTTCTCCATTTTTTTCATCGAACTCTACCTAGTCGCAACTGGTAGGAACCAGTTGATACGTGTAGCTGAAGATCATTTTAAAATCATCCCGTCAGTTTGCACTGCTTGTAAGGGTATGTACCAAAGGAGGGGAAATGAAGCTCTCGAAGCCCCATGTAACTCCAAAGAACAAAAAAATTCATTACTTCAGAACTTTTTTCTCTGATTTTTGTGCTGGTGATAAAGTGATAGTATTTTTTTGTATAGATTTTATGTTGCAAATATATCTTTTATGTCTATAGACTTTGCTGTTTTCATTTTAATAAGAAATCAATTCCCACGCAATTATTCGAAAACGTGCAAAATTATACCGGCATGCGTAGAATATTTGGGTAATTTCGTAGTTAGGAGGGGTGGTGCCAGCTCAGGTTCGTCCTCGTCACTTGACCGAGGTTCAAAATTACGAGGTCCTTCGCCAATAGCCCTGATGTTGCTTCTAGTATGACATTAATATAAATTTAACTAACTGAATAACTTGGGTAACTTCGCACATAATCACGTATTTGGGTGACAGTTTTCTAATCAGCTAGGTCTATTTCATGCTTCTTCAAAATAATCTGGGACCTAGACTTTTTATTTAAACTTGTAAGATAGCCATCAACTTACATTATTTTGAGCCGTTTTACAAACGAAGAAATATACCAAAAATTACAAATCTAACTTGGTTTTCGAACTTAGGTGTTTTGTGAACGATATTAAAAACAAAACATTTAATCATTTTCTACGAATGTAATTAATATCAAATATGAAAAGTTTGAAGAATACAAAAATATTGGAAAAATTGCAAACAGATCTCAAACATAATTTTGAAGATTCGGAAAGTTTAAACTCTAACTTTCAATATTTTGTGAATACGTTTATTTTTGACGTTATTCAATAAGCAGAAAGACAATTTCTGAAATAATGCTTGTTGAAAAATCGGTTGGGAGACTAGAGTTATTAGAAATGGAAGATGATAAGATATTGCAGATCTAGTACTTTTGCAATTGAATTTCAGTATTTACATATATACAGAAAAGTAATAAACATTCGCGGTTCAATAGGCAGACGCCAAATCTCATCTCTGAAATTATATGCCGAGAGTATCTCATTCTTGGGACCACTTCTAAACCAGCAATCACACCCGAAGATTTGTTTTGAGTCAGCGTAAAATAATCGCACCACTCATTAGCAAGTGTATAGAAGCTTGTATCTCTTCACCGAACGGATTTAATGAGTCATGATTCCAGCTTCAATTTGCTGCGAATTGCAATTAAGTATGCATTAGAATGATGCATATTTTATCAAGCAATCTTCTGCATGGTTGAGCCAGTCGTCCGGCCACAGCATTCCCAGAAAGAGAATGCAATTTCGCGCTAGGGCGATTCATTTTCTGGGAATATTCGACGAGATAACGTTTTTATCGGTTTATCTATTAACTATGATTCATATTATTCTTTACCTCTAACGAATGATAGTTTTTGTAGTAGAATGACATGAAATATCGGCCATGAAGTTGCGGAATTTTATTTTATTACATAGGATCCTGGAAGGATCGGAATACAAATTAGAACTGTGACAGAAAGCCGAAAACTCTCTTCAAATAACGGGTATATCGACAATGCGCCGCGGGATGGTGCAGCGAGAACAATACATGATATTACCAATCAACAAAAAATATTGTGTTGAGTGTTTTCGAAGGGGTGGGATCAAATTCTTTACACAGAAATTTGGAGATAAAGGGACCGAAAGGATCTGAAAAACGTTCACGAGAACGGGCGTATCATCAGATATTGTTAAAAACAATGATTAATCATTCTGGAAGGCAACTAGCATTTCCCCCTTCATTCTATTTTCCATAATAACTGTTAAGTGCTACAAGTACTAATATTTTATTCGTAAATATGATCCATATTACCAAATAAACTAGAAATAAAATGTAGCAAATAGTAATACTGTATCTGTTTATTTAACATAATCTTCTATTCAAGACAAAATATTTAAGGCAGTGTTCGCACAACGTCAAATAGCTCGTGTTGCTTCCAAGTGCGACGTTAAGAAACACTTTATCAATCGCCTACAGTCAAAGTCAGGGTTCAAAACTCGGAACCCATTTTTATGTAGAATAAATTATCTCAATAATGAAACAGCTCGCGTGGGTATTTTTAAAAGGTATATTCATTCATAATACTGCATATTTAAAATTTTGAAATATTCCATAAGTATGCCCTTTTTCGTTTTAACCCAATAGTGAGAACATTTGGTCAATCGGACCCATCAAATCTATAAAAAGCTCAAATAACTAAACAACATTAGTTCTGCATTTATCCATCCATCTCGCTTCAAGTTGAACCATGTCGATTATCTGATATGCATTCGCTTGAGTTTGTTACAGAAAGGTGGTGCGTCATTTCTCTTCAAAGTGATTAATTCGTCAATATGATACAATGTCCTCATTAACGTGCATTCTTTCGTGGCCGACCAATTCAAAAAAATTAATTTATCTTATCTGAAAAACATATCGATTAAATACAAGAGCTTTCAGGAAATGAGGAGTTTTTACCATTGCTGGAGATGTTGCACATACTGCAGATTCAGAAGCAGACATTGACAAAGTAAAACTGGAGCATATATATATATTTATAAGAAAATAGACTAGAGTCTTTATTATATTAATGTGAAAAATGTTAATCGAAGAAAACTTAATAATTCTAACTATGAATAGATATTAAGTTAAGGGTACACGGATTTTAACACAAAAATTAATGAAATGTAAGCCACCAAAAACAGATCAACCATTCCCCCCCTCTCCGAAAGAAACAGGAAACTGCTTTGATATAACAAGGACAATAAGTCATTTTATTGAAAGAAATATACCGTTTTGCTTATGACTGAGGTATTTTGTCAATACTGCAGTAGCTCCCGTCTGGTATTTTGATTTTAATGTTAATCTTACAAAATTTCTACTTGCGCCCTCAAATCCTGACTATTTTATCTATTTGAATGAGATAAAAGGTGCATCCGAAAAAAATTTTCACCCGATTTTTAAGCTTATCTTAGTAATTTGCTTGTGGGTGTTCTGATCTTTAAAAATATTCTAAAATATTTTCAAAAGTCGTGGAGAAAATGTAATTCCTCAGAGGCCTTCATTATTCTTTGCTCTTTTAGAATCATTTTTACATTTAAATAGATGATTTCAGGGCGACTGTAGAAATTCCATTGGATTAACATTGCGTTCTTTCATAAGTGTTTAAAATTTTTATTACACCCAATCATTTAGACAATGGTCATTAAAACAATAATAAATTTAGATACGTAATATACAAGTAATTTGAAGTAAACTAGGGATTTTAGGGCTAAGGATTTTTTTAGATTAAATATTTTCAGATTTAGAATTTTTTTAAGATTATATATATTTAATCATAAGATATTTTCGTATCTAAAGAGAGTACTTTAGACTGTACTAAATACATAACTAATGGATTAATTTGACACAGCGTTCGCACTGATTTAAGAATTTTCACGTCGAGTTAAGAGGTAAGAAAATATCGCAATAGTATAACAGTATTGGAAGCAAAGTATGGAACAAATATTTTTGTCGGAAAAAATTGATTGAATCAAAATTTCAAGTTAACGATATTATGGAAGTGCCTGATCCGAATAAGATAGCTGTCAGGATGTAATGCATTTCTTAATTTAAAATATGTGAAAAATTGATATTCTAACTTTATTATTAGGTGACTACAAAATAAAATAAGAAAGAGAAAAAATACTTACATAGGGAGATATACTTCTGCATGCCAAACAGCTTCCACTTCCTTTTACGCAAGCTATAAAAACATACAAATATGGTTGAAGAAAATTTTGAACTAAAAAACTTACTTTCAATTTTTTTTTAAAAAAATGTCTCTATTTTAGTAAATCGTTTGCTTATAAGATTTTAAAAAAACAAAATCAGGTAAATATAAAATCTTAAGATAATTGAGACTCTCTTGATTTATTGCTTATTAACATCACGTTTGTCAAGTGGCGAGAACGACACCTGAACTGGCATCACTGTCTCCAGACTTCCACATCACCCCACTGGGAAAAACCATAGAGCCTCGACAGATTTAACGTGCATTAGATCCGCTTCACAGCGGGTCTTTAGTGGCATCAAGACTTGAGATCGCGACAATGATCACAAGGCTACTGTGGCCACAAAAAGAAACTGAGACAATATAATGCTTCAAATTTTGTAAATTTTTAAAATTTTTCTGCTAAAAATAAGGGGTGCTTCACTGATTCCATAGATATGAGAATTTGACGAATAGAGCTTTAGAAAATTAAATTTTAATATAACACGCTCAGAAAATTATCTTCTTTTGCGGTTTTCTCAGGCAGAGAATATAATTTTTTCCTAATTTACATTCACAACCTTTGTATTACGCAACATTCACATAAAAATAAGAGGAATTTCGAAATAAAATTTAAAAGCGTCGAATGTCATTTAACTAAATATTTGAAATTATAATTACGTTCAGTAAGATGAATGTTATATCCATAAGTACTCGCTCACCCGGCAAATTTTCAAAGTACTCGTAATAAATGCTTTGGATTTTGTGCAAAATATACTTAAAGAAGTACACACGAATTAAAAATGCAACAACTGCTATTATTATTAATCACTAATTATTTATTTTTATAAATGTGGTTTTCTTTTCATGAAAAGATACATAAATATACAGATAAAATATGACTTCCATAACTTTTAAATTATAAAAAAATGAAGATTATTTGAAATCAGGCATAAAATAAACATATTTTTCTTTGCCTAAGGCGTTCATTTACTTTAAAGAACTAAATGTGTAAGCGTTTAAAGAATAAAGTAAATATTTCATCAAATCCTCTTTTTTTTAATTTCTATTTCGTTTTACTAATCATTTACCAAAGCGTGTCATTTACTATTTGCCGTTTTCTTGTTACATGTTAATTGCGTATTCATACAACGTGTACTTGGCGTATTATTACAATAAGTCTTGGTGACAATGGAAAATAATGGCCCTAAAGAATATTGAAAGCAGGATTTTTTTCGAGAATGACTCGTTCTATGAATAATCATTATTTGTTCTAATCAAATTATTATATCAGTATTAAGCAGTAAACCATTGCACCAATATAAGTATCAGTAATAAGGTAATGTGCATTAGGACATGTTACTGGAATGGCACCTCTTCTCTGATTTAATTTATATATTTAAACTTATGAATTCTGAGATTAACAACATTTATAATTAATGAAACAGGCCAACTGATTTGATCGTGCAGCGGAGAGAAGAGGCTCCGATCATAGATGAGAATAAAGAATTGGAACAATGACTGAAAGACTTTTATTTGATGCCTTCATTTAGCTTATTTAATGAACATGATTAACGTAAAATTAATTTAACATAAATGGAGGAAGGACAGAGATGTCCACACGTGTGAGTTTAATCGTGAATGAAGTTAACGTTAAGTGCTTTATGTGACTTGCGAGCGTGACATGATAATGCGATTGTGTCCGTGTGAGTGTGTGTATGTTTTAAAATTTTGCTGAACTTCTTATTTAAGGTTCCCGTCTACCCACCATTTTGATTTCGTGGACGTAATGTAAATCCTATGGAATTTTGACTTTAATTCTCACATCTTTATTATTTGATCTACTTGAATGCAATAGAGTGCATTTGAAAGAGCAAAAAATAATCAATGCTTCTGTGGAATTACTTTTTCCCTAAGATTTTTAAAAATATTTTTATTCTTTTTTTAATTATTCGTTTTTGAGTTTTAAAGTCTTCAAAGAATATTTTCAAATACTTTTAAAAATCGGAGGAAAAAAGTAATTCCACAGAAGCATTCATTATTTTTTGCTCTTTCAGATGCATTTTATTGCATTCAAAAAGATTAAATAATAAAGAAGGGATAATTCAAGTCGAAATTCCATAGGATTAACATTAAGCTGATGAAATCAAAATGGCGGGTGGACGGGAGCCTTAAGTGTGACACCAGGAAGGATATAGAATAGCCACAAAAAGAGAAAAAATTCTATTCACACTTCTGAACATTAAACATGCGATGACCCTCTTCTCGTGTTTTTCATGAGTAAACTCAGAGTTTTACAGGGACTATTCCAAATCAAAACTCATTTGCTCCATGATCATGAGACTTACTTATCGTTATCGGATTATTGTTATGTAACGCAAAATTAAATTTCAACCAAACAATGCAAAGGAATCGAATAAGTGCTTCGCTTCTTTTTGTAGTTTTCAATCAAAGTATTTATTTATTTTTTCCTTTTAATAATTGGCATCTGGCTGCATTATAAAATTATTCTGAAAAAATACCAAATCATAATTTTCTTAAAAAACTTTTTATTAATTTCTGCTAGTGATTATGCAAAAAATATTAAAAGTAGAGCGGAGTGTTGTTATAATTTCTTATAAAATTCTTCCAAATATTATATTGTTATATTTTTACTATTCATAAAGTAAACTCGAATTTTTTTTTTTTTTTTTTAGAAATTCATAAATTAGGAAAATAATTGTTTCTCGTTACACCAAATTAAATTTTTTTCTACCAAAAATTGTTTAATCCCTTTCTTTTTTCAAAAAAAATAAAATTAGAATTGTAAAAATTATGCATGCGGGAACAAATATTATTCTCAGTTCTCCTGTTCTTTATTTCTAACCATTATTAACTTGTCACCCTTTCCTCGATTAATCACTTCATATTAGGATATTTTTATTTACTTTTGCAATCTCTTTTCCTCGATTCAATTAATTATTCCAATTCTTTGGAGAATAGGTGTACGAGAAGGGGCGAAAACATACGAGGAAAAAAATATTTGAAATCCGGTCATGTGCTCTACTTTTTGCATGGAATGCGTGACGCTAGTTTTGCTCCGCCATTAATAATCGACCGAAAAACCCTCAACAATCCATCAGGATTGAACGCGGAAGTTGATGAGGGGAAAAAAGAATTTTACTTGCAATCCTATATTGGTCACTGGTTTTTTTTTTTTTTTTTTTTCATTCTTTTAAATGATAGATCCTACATTTTGGAATTTCTGTTAGCACTTTGTGTGGAATTATTCCAAAAATGGAATGGTTATAAGGATAAAACGACGCGACAAATCGAAATAGGCTACTTATTAACATGAAATCTGATGAGTCCGTATTATAACATTTTCATTTGCAGTTCGCATTATAATAACATATTAAATGGTGAAAAAAATTTGGAAACGTATATACTATTGAAATGAACTACCATTTCCATGAAATATAAAACTTACCTATGACACTAAAAATTTAATGATGATAAATTTTCAAATATGAAATTGTTAACAATTCAATTTCTTCTCTAAATTTATTTAGTAGTAGTCTTTACATTGGTTATCACATTTGTTAGGTACTTAAGGAAAACTAAATTTAATTTAAACATTTATCGTTTGCTTTAATTTTAATAATAGTACAGAATATAATTGACGGTTATAATAATTTATGGCTAACTTTAATGTATGATCATTTGCTGTAATTTTAATATTTGTGCAGAATATTTTCGTCAGTCTTAATAATTTTTAGCCAACTTTAATATTTGATCATTTGCTTTAATTTTAATATTTATATATACTAATTCTGTTTTCTTTTTCATTGAGAGTTGCTTTGATTTATTTTGTTCCAAAAGTTGGCATCACTTTTATATTTCTGTTTTTGTTTCTTGAATGATTTGAATGCAGTGAAAGACTTCAGCTATGAGTAAATAAATAAATCTGAAATTTTTAAAGATTTTCTTCCCTTGATAGGGTATTTGCTTATGTGAAACTTGTACTCAAAAGTAAACTAATTTGTTCTAATGAATAATCATTTAGGATAATTTTATTTTTCGAAAATTTTTTAATTTAGCAAACATTTCAATGAAATCTGAGTATGCTTTAACGATATTTGTTTTTAAAATATATTAATCTGAGTATCGTCCTATTTAAAACTCTTAAGTCCGCAATAGCATTTGAATGAATTAAATGATTTAAGTACAAGTATGTTCAAATCCAATGAGTGATTTCTTATGAACTTTACACTGAGAAGTAACACAGGGCTATTGGCAACGGGCTTCGTAATTTTGAACCACGTCCATGGGAGGTCTTGGAACCGCGACCAGAATTTATATGCATTAGCCCCGCAACACTGCGGGCCTCTAGTGGCGTCAGAACAAGTTCAAATTCAGTGAGTAACAATCAAAATATGTCAAAGTTTGCAACGAAACAATTTTCTTAAAAAAATTCCCATTTTATTATTTAAATTAATTTTTACAGAAAATGTATAATCCGAAACATGTGCATTCATAATCGAACGTCAAACTACTTGCACCACTGGAGCAATAACCAGATATTGAAGAAAAATATCTCCTCAATCAGTTGGAAAAATATAATATCTTTCTCGCAATGTAGAACAACATTCTTTGAAACAGCATATTGACCCTTAAGGAGGGCCTTCCTAGCGTTTTCTTTTTCATTGAGTTTTGATTGCAGGTTTTTAAGAAAACTGACGTCTCAATTCATCTCTAGTAGTCAATTATAGAATCTATCAACAGTAACCCCAATGATGCCACCCTCATTTACAAAGACGGTATCGGAGACACCCCTTCTCTCTCTGGCAGTGGAATTTGAATCTAAATGGCCTCAAATCATGCAGTCAAAATTAAGAAAAGAAATCCAGATTTCTATACTTTCTTTAGGAGCGAAATCCTTGCCATCCGAAAGGGATTTAATTACATCAAGTCAGCGTCAAGACCAAGGGCTATCTGGATTCTGTCTGCAACTCTTGATCTGCCGGATACAATCCAAGTAGTCCTATTTAACATTTTCTAACTGGAGGTAAGTGTGGGTAGGGGGAATAGCAGAACTATATATATATATATATATATATATATATATTGCAGTTCTAGAGAATAGGGCAGACGTAAAAGGAATTTCCAGTGGATTCTCTCACATGTGGATGTATCGGAAAATAAAACGATCGTTATTTTGGCAAAGAATAGTATTGATCTTTAGTAGATAGAACATTGTAAGTAAGAATTCAGAGGCTATGTTTACGTAGATATAAATCGAAAAGCTGAATAGCATTCTTTCCAAGATTTCCAATTAACTCTTTCGTAAGCTTAAATTACCTGTATTAAGAATTTCCGTCACTAAAAATGCTTGTATGATTAAATATTGAA
>BMAW01072243.1:669377-722336 GCA_019974015.1 Nephila pilipes | reverse complement strand
GACCTTGATCCTCTATGTGTTAGGAAGTGCTTTAGTTGAATGACAAAGTATGTTATGGACTACAAGTAATTTATTCTATCATGTGTATAACAACATGGATATTTTGTCCCAGATAACATTAAAACACTTATTTTTGCAAATTTTTCTTATAACTTGCCTTTTGTTAATCTTTTGTTAATCTCATTCAACAGCAAATCTTTCTTTTCCCCATCAAAAATTTTTCTTTTTCTAATCTTTTATTTGAGTAAATAACAAATAATAGCTTTCCCCAGATCATCGACTCGTTCTTCATTTTGTTTCATCAATAATCAGCACCACTTGGAAAACCTTTCTTCCTTTACAAAAACCTTTTGATGCAAATACTTCCATATGATGTCATGTCACATCTCAACCGTCTCGGAGCTTCAGCACACAGTCTTTCATTGTAATTTTGTCTAGCTACTCCACATTTCCCGATTAGTAACGGCTTCCCACTGCCAGGTCCGCGTCATTTGTGTCCGGGTACAGCCGACTAAGCCTCAGCCGACCACCGAGCCGATCGTTGGCAGTGGACGAAATTCAGGAGACAATGCGTATCCGAGCGCCATCTCTGGGTTAGTCTCGGGAGTTATTGATTGATGTGTTATATGACAAATAATTAGTAATTTGGTGAGATTATGCCAATCATCTGATTTTTTTTTTCTCTCGATGACGTTATATAAAACAACAAAGGAAATTTGACTGGCGTTAATTCACTAGACATTACACGAAGGCGATTAGAGACATATTTTGTACTTCAGAACCACGACTTCAGATTTGATAATAGTTCATCCATAAATTCTCAACCGTGACCATTAAGTTATTACGGTTGATATTCTAAATTATCAAATCCTTCCACAACTCACTTATTGTCAAAAATCATAACAAGAAATAAGTCAAATATCTAGTATATATAGATTACGATCGATAATTCTGTCATAATGCGTAGCAGAAATAAATAATTTTAAAGTTTTAATTATTTACAGGCAACAAATTTTCTATCAAAAATACGTTTAACTTAATCTTAAACAATAATAATCTGTGCATCTTACCTGCTTCCCACTTAATCTGTTCCACACTCTTCGACCACAGATTTGAAAATTCTGTATGATTCTCAGAGTTTTTCTCATTCGATTCCTCATTTCCCTGTCTCGAAACGATCCTCTTCTCATCAGTTCTAGATGTTACATTTATCTGATTAAACTGTTCATTAGTTTCTGAACTCTCAGATTTATCAGTATCTTCGAAGCTCGTTGGATTTGATAAGATGCTTCCACTCTCCGCGCTGGTTAGAGTATCATCATTATTCTCACTGTCTGTGTCGTCACCTTGTGCATCTAATTTTAATTTAATTCTTTTTTGCGCCTTGCTAACCTTTTCAACTTCTGAATTTAACGGAACAGTACTTTCTGACATATCAATTTCGGAAATTTCTCCATTCAATGAGCCTGCATTTTCTATTCTGGCATCTATATCTTCTGTTTCACTGTTTTTGATGTCTGTATCAATAGTATGCGTGGTTTCTATTTCTGTAAGAGGGCTGGATATCGTGCCTAATGAGTTTTCTTCCATCAGAGTCACACCATCCACGGCACCTACGTTAACAATCGTTGTCGAGACCGCAATTTCAATCGCCGTTTCTTCGCTGTTCAAATTAGATGACTCGATTGCACTGTCTGCTTGACCGTCTTCCCTGGAAGGTAGACTCTTTGAAATTTTTCGAGGGTAAATTTCCAGGCAGAAGACTTTGGAGTCTGGTAAAAATATCATAAGAGCGAGAGAGAGGAATTGGAGGATTTTCCGAGTCATGGTCTCTCGGTCGAAATAATTACTTCGTGCAAAAACTTCATTGAATTCATAATGCTACAATAATAAATTTATAAAGAATTAAAAACAAAGCTTTGCTTTTTTTAAATTCCTATTATTAGCTCACTCTCTCTCTCTTTATATATATATATGTATCTTGTTCAAGTTTTCAATCGTTAATAAAATATTTTTTATTCATCAACTCAAGTTCAAATACATTTTTTAAAACTTGTAGTGGATGACACTTGATGCTAATACAGTGTTTTGAAGTATTTATTCATTTAATTGGTGAAAATGCAGGTTAGCTCAATCGTTTGGCACGATTTCAAAAATTGCCAAACTTGGCGATTTTTTTTTTTTTTTTTTTTTTTGGCTGATCGTTAAGTCCGCGAAGCGGGCCAGCGTAGGAACATTTAGCAAAATACCACCAAATAATTCCTGTCGCCAAGAGTGGTTGGGCTAAGCTGCATTCCTACCATTTAATTTACCGGATGAATTAAGAAACAAGCCAATGCTTCAACTGTGTCATTTGTCTCGCAATGGCAAATTTGGTAAAGCGTTGGCGTAGAATCTTCACGCCTTCGGATGGAATCTCGTCGAGGCATAAATTTTTTTTATTTGATTTTCAAATAATTAATTCTAGTTTTATATAGGAGAAAAAAATTCTCTTTTATAAGATATTTAACAGGATATAAATTTAGAAATAAATACCGTCAGTGAGGAATCGTGTAGATCGCTGAAAAAAAAATTTCTTTTCCCTTTTAATATTGTGATTCTGTCATATGTATATACATATTTATATTAATTGTAATTATTTAATAAACATTAACTAAAATAAAAAATTTCTGTGTTGACTTAAGTAGGAATTGACTTTAATTTTTTTTTATAATACTTTATATTTTTACATTGCTTGCTCACACGTATCACTTGGTGTTCGCTTAAATTTCTGTGATTCTTTCTTTAGTTCCACCTTTGGATACTTGCCTGTCATTGATGATGTATTCACTTTTAAGCCCAAAGGCCTCGTTGACATTCACTGTAATTTTAAATAATTTTAGAGCATGATTGTTGCTGAAAGATGTATATGTAATGGTATATCCTCACACCACATGCAGTTAGGACAATATTTTTACTATAATATATATAAAATGACTACTATTTTTAAAGTGTTACAATAGTTATGCACAATATGGATTCTGTAGCGTTTTCTCTTCAAATAACACTTTTGGGACTTTTAATGTGATTTTGTATGATTTGAAATCTCTTCCAAAAAACGAAACGTGACTTACGCAGATAGTTCAGAATTAGTGAAGTATAATAAAGAGAATTATGGAGAAGCATATATAATCGTTTATTACAATATTTGATGGTAGAGTTAGTGGTAGAGATAGGGAGCTGAACTGATCAGTGTGAGACATCTAATATTAAGCCTGCTCGGAGTTAGGAGCCTTAGGAGAGATCATAGAATCTAAAAATGGTCAATATTTCGTACTCTCGTCTATAAATCTTCTAATGACTCGAATCCGATTAGTTCATGGTTAGATAAATACTAAGTTATTATATTAAACGTTAGATCAGACGCGTATAGCGATCTTTGCCACAAATAGAGTAGGTTGAGGATTGAATTTATAGAATATTCATAGATCTGAATGAGAAATAAATCGATTATCATCATTGTGTGATTTCCTGTCCGTTAATTTATTAATTAGTGGCTATTTGAATAATTAATAGTGACAGAAGAAGGGAGTTATTACGGAGTTACAGTGTTAATAAGTTATACTGAGTAATATGTTAATAAGTAATTACGGAGTTAACGGAGTTACAGTGTGTGTGTGTGTGTGTAGTGAAGATGTGTGCAATACCATAAAGATTCAGCCATGTAAGTATACAAAACTCTGAGTATACATAGCTAAATAGGTTATGCAGATTATCTGAATTACAAGTTGGTCACTTTATCATAGAATCGACGAATGGACCAACATTCGTTACTCTTTGCCGCATATGGAACCAGAATTTCGAGAAGTCCTTCGTTCGTGAAGACACGTGTGGAGTAATTTAAACGTTGACGACGAAACCGAAGGCATTTTCGGCATTCGGACGATTTTAAAAGGGATCAAAAAGGCCAATGTACATCTGGTTGGTTTTACCGTCACATCGCTGCTGAAACATATGTAGATGTGTCCAGTGTGTATAGAATTTGGACCATAAATCGAATAACATAGTGTAAATCATCACGACGTTGACATATGTCATACACCTAGACGACAGAATGTTTGGATCAACACATCCGAAGGTTTAAGGTGAAAATACAACATTCAACTGTTCTAGTCATTCTGTAGAACGCGAAGTGAGCTTTGGATGTTCTAATATCTGAAAGAACAATTTCACAATAATTGGTTGAAAGAGGGTTGTACACAAATCGTCCTTTACGAATACTTCCATTGATACCACCGACGTAAAAGATCACGACGGTGTCGAATCGGAGATACTTGGAAGACTGAATGTCTCTATGCGGAATTCAGCGACGAGTCTCGATTCCGTCCTTCTGATTATAGTCGCCGGATAAAAGTCTAAAGCTAATCTGACAACTGTTGTGAAACATTATACCGCTCGTTAATGTAGCAGAAATGTTTGGCATGCCATCAGACGTGATAGCCTTCAGGGTATATATATATATATATGTGTGTGTGTGAGTGTGTTTGTATGTATGTATGTATGTATGTATAACTAAAATTTTTCGTGTTTGTTAATCTTTGGCAACAATTACTGATCCACTAGCAGCAAAGTACTATCTGTCTATCTTAAGAATAGCTCTTGCCTGTGTCAATGTCTAATGAGCTTCCTGAATCATTCGAATCAAAATCGGGCATCATAAAAAGAAACTATATGTGAACATAACAATGCGATGGTGGTACAGAAAGTACCTGTTTTTGACATTGCATGAATTGATGTATAATGCTTAGTGGGAACTAACTTTATGATTGACGGACAGTAACAAGAGTTATTATTTCGATCCAAATTTATTCTCTACAAATTTGTTTGAATTATCCTTTGCTAAATCTAAATCTAGTAAGTAATTAGTTATTATTTATATGTTACTTCAGGTCAAATTTTCCTTTCGATAAAATGCAGCCGATTACAAATGCAATTACGTAATACTTTGAATACCGTCTTCATTTTATTTTAGAACAAATATTGGTTTCCTATTAGCTAATATTAGGGGTTGGCGATTAAAAAAAAACTCTAAAACCTGTCTCATCAAGCGGCTTCTTTGATGGCAAAATTGGCAGAAAAGTACACTCAAGACAAATAACGCACTAAGAATAAAGCATTAGATACATGTAAAGATATATACGAAAGATATAATTACTCGCACAATCAGAACAGCGAAATAATTAGGAAAGAAAGTTATGGATCTTAGACCAGTTTTTCGCAAAAAGCTTTGCACCTCTGCTCACCATAATACAGGGTCCTATATAATGTAGTATTGAGTCAAACAGGCGCCTGATATTATCAAGGGGCAGAATGGCCCATAGTTATATCAAGTTGTTATTCAGTGTTATATCAGTTTCTAAATCTCGAACATAGTGGCGTGGTTACAGATCACTTTTTTTCTGATCCCAGACAGGCTTTGTAGCGGATAGATACGGGATCGGGAAGGTTTACGGAAAAGTTTTCACATAATGTAGGAAATCCTGAACGACCCGTGCTTGTACGCCTAGGTATTATCTTGGTGAAAGAAAGCGCTAGGACTCTTTGCAAGGATTGGGAGCTCATGTGGCCATAAAATAGTATATACATTCCAATGGGATGTCATTATTTCATGCACCGCTACTAGAGAGAACATATTATCAAAAGATATGGCTTCCCAGGCCATAATATCTGCTATTTGACAGCTGCATCGCTTGATATCTAGATCAGTATAAGACCGCTATCCAGAGGCCCTCCGCAAAAAGACACGATGACTCTCTAATGAAGTATGACTTAACGCTGAACATCACAGAACACCATTCCACAGCTGCCCATGTTGCTCCGGCTTGACACCATTACAAGTGGAGTCACCGATGATTCAGCAGTAAAACTCGTAAAGAGATCTGGGATCTTAGATTTGTTTCTTAGAAGTGTCTCGTAATGAATTTCGCACCAAATCGAGCGTCTACAGCTCCATGAATAGTGGATCTGTGCTTGCTAAGCGAATGGTTTATTTTCCCTCTCTACTAGTGGTTTATCTGGTCTTTTCTGAACATGGCGTATGCCCTCTGTTACTTTCTTCACGTATCCAATGTTGCCAACACTGTGAGGCTGCGGTAGCCTGGTGGTCATGGTCGTGGACTCAATGCCAGGTGGTTTTCATCGAGTCGTGGTTTTGGACCTTGATGCTATCGTGTTGCTGGGGCTGATGCACTTTAAATCTTTCGAGGCTCAAAGCCCCAACATTTATGTGGTGTGGATGTTAGGAGATGGAGATGCCAGCTCAGGAATAAATTCCAAACTAAATACATATTGAAAGTATGTAAAAATATTTCAAAAATAATTTTTACTGAACTCGGATTTTTTGAAGTTTATTCTTTTGGGGAGCAAACCTGTCGATAGTTATCGGGCATAAATTGATTTCAGTATCCTAAGCAAACTAAGAATGAAAAGAGGAAGATATAAATAGAAATACGATGCCATGGAACCAAGAAAATATGTGACCGCATATAACTAATATATACCAATTACGGAAATTGAAATATCTTTTAAATTTTTTATTACTGTTTTTTTTTATGTACAAAATTACGTAAAAATCATTGAGAAAGAATGATATTCAGAATTTATCTTATATGGATGATTGCTTAGAGTTTTGGAATAAATGACAATATTTTCTCTTAGATAGCTTGCACATCATTTTTTATAGATAGCTTGAAAAGTGCTTTATGCTCTCGGATGGTTCCTCTCCTGTTGAGAATTTTTCTCATACATGGTGTATAATGAGAAATTAAATATGATATTTATATGTTCCTTTTTTCTCTCTGAGCCCTATATGCTTAATACTTATGCAAGTTTCAATATTTAAATATTTTTACAAATTTAATTGCTTTTATGAGAAAGATTCAAGCCTAACATCAAGATTGCATGAAATTTCAGAAGAAACACCTACAGAAAAGAAAATTGCCAAAAAAAAAATAATAAAAAAATTGCATCAACTCAGGTGCATCAGACTAATGACTTGAATAATTTTTTTTTAAAATTAGATATGCTGGATACTTATTGAGTTAAGACATTTTTTCTTTGCCAAAAAAGCTTTGTGTATTTATATAAATTGTATATTCGAAAGGAACATATATAAATAAGCATCCGATGAAAGTTTCGTCAAAGGAAAGTAAAGGGCACACACCAAACTGTGATATATTTTGTTCGATGATGGTTTTATTATTGCAAACATTTTTTTTTTTTGCTCCTTCTATGATATCAGTTTCTTCGGTAATTCAGAAGTTGGTAAGAAATATCGATACTTTTCATTTCGCCGGCGCAAATGTCGCTCACCAGACTTCATTGGCGACAACACACGGTATACAAATATTCCGTTTGGCGTCGGTTGTATAATTTTTAGCGACTTTATCTCCTGCGCCGAAGAAATGGAAAAGTACCGAAATTTATAAAATGTGGTTAATCTCTATTTTGTACTTTACTTACATCAAATTAATAGTAAGAAAAATTTTCCGTTAAAAGGGGCTGTAAAAAAATCGCCGAATCGCATTGTGGGAATTCACCTCTCTCCCAACGCAATACTACTGTGGCTGCCCGTGATAATGCTCCAATTGGCGGAAGAAAAAAAAATTAACCATTGCCAACGGTCAATTTGTAACGGAAAAGTACCCAAAAAACTATAAAACAAATAAACAGTGTTAATTAAATTTTTGGATTTGATACAGTATACGCCAGGACAGGCGCTTTCTTGCGATGAGGCTTATCTTACAAAATTTTGTGTATGCCAATTGCCATTTTGTCTAAATGCCGCACATTTACGTTGAAAGGGGGGGGGGAGAAATTTCACCATGGTGTATTCTGCATCTAGGTGTTTACCAAATTACCTTATAAAAATACAAATAAGGAGTATTATTAAGTGTGTTTGAAATGTATTAAAGGTAATCGCTCTTAAATACAATATTTACTCTCTTCGACAGTAAATATTGTCATAGATTATGTCAAAAGAAAACAGTCATTTTGGTTATATCATATCTTTTGACGACAATGTGTCTAAAGCGAAAAAAGTCGATGACTACAAATTTTACATTTGGGATTGTTGAACCAAATTTCAATGTAACATTATCCTCAAATTTCAATGAGAGTGAATAATGACAGTCGTTTCCCAATGAAAATCTACTTAAAATTTTAATATATTTTCAGTTACACAGTCACTTTCATGAAGAAATTTAGTTTTTTTCACTCTTGTAGATGTTTTATCTTTAATTAGCTTTTAATTACTGTCCATTTTCTTACTCAAATTTCGATTAATAAGAAGAATTAAATCTACAAAATTTACCTTTTCAGTTGCTTATCAAAATTCAAATTGAGCTTTCTTTTACCAGATGACTTGATTTTCGAAAACCGTTTCACTATATTCCTAAAATATTTTCAATAGTTTTTGTAATAAAATAAAAATTAGATCATTAGATACACAACATTTCTTAAGAGTTATTTACTGCAAAATTGTAAATATAAATAAATATCAACAGCATTTATTAAAACATAAATTTGATTTATTTTAAACGTTGCCATTTCAAATTTCCAAATTTTTTATGATAAGTATATTCAAGTTTTGATCATGATGTTTTTAAAACCAGAATTTTTTCGCTTTTAATCTTTACAATCCTTTGCTTAGAAATTTCGATTTGAAAAAAACGAAAAACGAAAGAAAAATTCAAAAGAAATACATACTGTAATGATCATTCCAAATAGAAGTATGTTCTCATATTTATATAAATAAGAGCAAAATTAATAAAAGAACGATTATTGAGTAACAATAAATAAAATTATTACTCATATTAAATAACAAAAGACGATATTGATTGATTGCTTATCAACGTCGTATTTAGAAGCAATTCGAGGGCTGTTGGCGACGGACTCCGTAATTTTGAACCTCGGTCATGTGAGTATAATACCTGAGCTACACCTCCCTCTTCCACAACACGCCTTCAGGAGAGCTTGGAGCATTGACTTTTAACGTGCATTAGTTTCACTATACAGCAAGCCTTTAATAATATCATGACTTAAATCCACGACGGAAAAAATGGAGGCCGCAAGTTCACGGCCATGACCATTGCACTGCCGCAGCCATTACAACAGATGATAATGACTTGCTTTATACTATTCTAAAGCTTAAAAACAATGTTTATTAAATTATTATAAATTTGGCTAAATTTCTAATCTGATTTCAATTTATTTATTTACTCCTGTGGTTGCTAAATATCTGCTCTACTCAAAGATTTTTGGTCAGTAAGGTACTGTATTAAATTCGACACAAAGATTAAATATTTTCTCAAAGATTTCATTTTTATTGTACGAATTTTTTAATATTATGCAACCAAATGAAGTTTGTTACAGTAATGAAACCCAAATTCGAACTGAATAAGGGTTACATATATCTGAGGCAACACAAATTAGTGGTCATAAAATTGGCATCTGAATAAGACAGAGTTAACATTTACTTATAATTAGTTAATACAACTAAATTACTACTAATGCACAGTATTTAAGACAATATTAAATAACGATGAACTAACGAGGTCAATATTTGAATTTGTACTTCATTCTGCGTATACATATACCGAGCCAAAGGGAGTATATTTAAATTGGGTATGTTTAATGCACTTTTAACTCGTATATTTTCCATTTTACACTCATTTCTCATCTTTTCGTACACAGCTAATACATATAGTTTCATTAATGTGCCGAAAAGATGCGTTTCGTTTTTCAATTCTTTCTATATACAGTCGTCCAAAACATGTGGAGCATCTTTTATAACTTCTGCATGACATTGTAATCAATGAATTAATGGAATTATATAACACTGAAAATAGATTAGCTAATGAACTTAATTTACCTAATCCAAGCAACTTATGAAACGCAGTTTCCACTCTATCAATAGCGGATTTTTCGCGTTTAGTAAATTTTGCAAGTTTGCGAGGAGTTGCGAGGATTTTCAAAATAAATTCCTTTATATTAATTGAGTGCCTCGAATATCTGACAGTAAAATCACTACTAAACAATTTTTCGGGGAGTTTTATACTAAGAAAGATTAATAAATTATTTTTTATTTTAAAAATATGAAAGGAAAAACTAATATTAACATAAAAATTGGAATTATTAAAACATAATTATGAAAAAAATGTGAACTATAACATTTCAAAATTTTCAGATATTTGGATTCCATATCTAAATATCTGAATATCCAAATCCACTGTTTATCTGTATAACGATCAGTCCATTTTTTTAAACCGTGTCTTAAATTTATAATTATGTTCTAATGTATATAGAATGTTATATTTATAAATAATCTACAAATCTTTAAAATTATAAATGCAGTGGATTATATGCAAGATATAGCTAAAGGGAAACACACGACGTACAATGTGAACTCAACTATATCATTAACGCTTATACACTATAATGTTTGTGTATAAATGTGCTTTTCTTGACATGGAGAGATACGTACGTATACACAAATATCTTAAAATAAAACTTCCGATGCTTTTAATATTGAGGATTTTTTAAACTTGGCTTAAAATAAGTTTTCGTCGAAAGCATGTCAGTAACTTAAAGGAGAAATGGAATGGATTTAAATTTATGTTGAGAGTAAAAGACTTCCTTTCACTTTTCCCTTCACAACACAGCAGAAACGTATCGTAAATTCTCCTCCAGAGTTATGTTGTAATGGGTACCCAAGCATCTCAACTAACTTTAAGGACTTTTCTATGACGTTATTTGATTTAAGAGCCTCGTCTTTTGAATAAACCGGGACTTATGTAAATTAACATTATTATAAATGCAGTATAGTGAAAGAGATAGAGAGGTTGGAGAATTAGCAAGAGAGACGGAAGGCATTAGCGTGACTATTGAAAGGAAGAAGGTCAGCGGGATTGTTGTACACACGCCATAATGCAAGTAGAATTTAAGTAATCATCTGAGAGCTGATATTTAAGCGGACCCAATCTACAAGTGCTTAATCCTGACTCAGGTCCAGTTTTGCAGTTATTGAGCTGAACAGAATTTTCAATCATAATCTTTAGTTAAGGACGCGAATTGGAACTATTCAACAATAATAATGATAGTCACTTTGTTTGACCATTCTATTAAATAGAATAGAATGAATGTTCCTTGATTGAACTATTACGGAATTCCTAAGACACAGAACCACGGTAGAGAAGCGGCATCACAAAGCGACATGGTCAAAGTTGTGACATTATTTTTGAAACATTTATCATACGTCGATGATAATTTCAGTTACATTCAACACATTTTCTTTAATCAAAACTAATGCCTTTATTACCTTTTTATCATTTAAATTTTATTTTTTTCATTCCTTTTTGTAATTCGAGGAAAAGGACACGGAGGAAAGGATCCTAACACGGAGCATGTGTGACAATTCCATGATTTAATCTCGTGCAAAGAAATCTGCGATGTAATAGAAAGAATGGCTTAAAATGAATTAAATGCAATGAAAAGCCACTTAACTAACACATCAATCAATAACTCCCGAGACTAACCCAGAGATGGCGCTCATGTGTGTAAACAGTATCCCGGTCTTTCACAAATTACTAACACTGCTTGAAACACGTATAAAATTTTAAGTCCAGTCGGACCAGAAACGAGGTTATCGAGGGTTGGATAAGGGAATCGTTTTGTGGTTTGTTTAAAATGGAAACCGAGTTCGTCTTCTGATAAAACATTGTTTTTAATGAAACACCATTGCAAGCGAAATGCCCAATGGATTGAAAAATGTTACCCGGACTCTTGTCCATCAAGCAACGATTTGTCAGTGGTTGCCAATTTAAGCTTGATAGTCCGTACCGACACAAATGACATGGAGCAGCTCGGTGAACCTGGAGCCAAATTACACCGGAAAATGTGGTGAAGTAAAAATTATAGTAAAATCGTAAGGTAGGCTCAAATGAGATGACACAGATATCATATGGAAGTGTATTTACTGAAAAGGTTTTGGAAATGAAGTGAAAAGGTTTTTAAGTGGAATTTGCCGCGATTGCTCGATGGAACAAAACAGCAATAACAGGTCAGTGGTTATTCAGAAAGCTGTTTATCGCTATTTACTCGCAACAAAAATACTGCGAAAAAGAAAAAGAAAAATTTTTAGGGAAAAAGTTTGGAAAGCAGTTGGAACGATTGTATCACCCTAAAGGTGATTGAGTGTTATGTTGATGAATAAAAATTTTGCAAAAAAAATGTTGTTTTCAATGTTAGACTCGGGAGTTATTGATCGATGTGTTAACATGTTGAAGCATTCATTTTCTCTCCTAAGCCTGTACGCGGCTGATTAAACATGTAACTGTGTTGGGGACAGATGGCGTTCCTAAGGTTACCATTTGGTTAAGGTTACCTAAGGCTAGTGTTACCATTGTTTTCTGTCATGTTTTAAACGGCTCTGAAATAAATGTGACATTGATTCATAGTTTAATTTTGATTACTGTTGCGTCAAGTTGTCAGTGGCAATGAGACGTGGATTTCTCCTTATACATCGGGAATCTAGAAATGGGTTGTTTCCTATGAATCTGCTCCAAAGAAAGCGAAGACGGACGGAAAAATAATGACGATGACTCTATGGGATGATAAAGGCGTCACACTCACAGACTTCTTTTAGAAAAAGGAAAAACGATCAATAGGCAATACTACAATAAATTACCCCACTCTCATTTCTCATTCCTTATGACCAATTTCTCTAATGAAGGTACTTTTTAAACCCTCTTGTAATTGAATTCATATGTCTCAATATTATTTTGTCATTATCGGAAGATTCCTTTTAACATATAATTCAAGATAAGACATCTATCAGCAGGTTAAAAATTACTTACAAATATTATAGATAATTAAGCATGAATTTTGTTTTAATATCATAAAACTCTTTTAGTTGTTCTTTGTTCGATAAGAAAACCTTTTCATAAGTAAGAACAGAGGTAGATTCAGATAGTCATTATACATTTTAACCGTTTGGTCCTCACAACAGCATGCTCCAAATTAAAATATCCATAGTGTTTTTACACAATGGTACTTTTCTATTAATTTAATCAAAACTTCTGCACCTTTCTAATTTAATTCGAGTCGTTGTGTTCCTTAGTTACTAATTACCATCACTTTCTTTGGATGCTTCGCTGAATAATAAGTAGAATTACATTTCTTTTGATGACATCATGTCCACCCAGTGACAATATCTACTGTCATTAGAAGGGACATCACGTCTAGTGTCCAGTAGAAAGAAAGATTAATACTTTTTTTTCCCTCTGACACATCCCAAAACCATTCTCAACTGTAAAGGTCTGCTCGAGATTTTAATTTATTTATTATTTCGACCTAGAATGTATTCACAACAACTCTTTTATGGTTGAGAAATGTGTTTTTCTACCCTATTCCCTAACATTTTCGAGAAACTTTTCAAAATTTTCCATGATGGATCGGTTGTAATTTTGTTTCTGGTAAAAAAAGTAATATTTTTTCTTCAAAGCTGCAGTGATTTGTGAAATGCTAGGTCTTGAATCATGAATTATGACCCTAGATGATATCTTGAGTGTTAAACTAGACACTTTGTATACGAGTAGATGATGAATTCTTTACGCGTGAGGATAATTAGTGCAACTTTTGGTGAAAAATAGCAGTGCGAATCACGAAAAGTTCCAGTTTCCATTTCTTTCTTACTTACTTTCTTTTTCTTTTTTTTTTTTTTTTTTGGTGTGACCTTCTCTTTGTGATTAATTCTAAAAGAAACACATTATTGCATTTAGTAACTAACTTTTCTTTGGAACTTGAAGAAAATTATTTTTTTATCACGTCCGGTATAAAGATCTTTTTTTATTAGGAACTCTAATTATTGTACAAAAGCAATCGGTCAACAAAAATATTTAAATATTAAAGTTAGTATTTCAAAGAAATCTTAAAATTTTTTAGAAAACGTAAATGTAATTTGGAAAGGAATATGAAGTTTTAGGTTTTATTGCTAAAGTTAAGCCATTATTCCCATACTTAAGCAACTAAATTAAATTCGAAAGGAATCCCCCTTAAATAGCTTTTCTACTGAACAATTATGGTTTTTTTTCAATAATCTTTTATTCTTACATTGTAAGTCTGCGCGATTGTTTTGATACATTTAGCCCGAATTGTAATAACATTATCACATTTTCAAAGGTTATTATGAATTTTTTTTTCATTAAAAATTTATTTTTTATACCTCGAAGGTAGAATAATTTTTTTTTTCAGAAACTCCATCTTAGAATTTAATTTAAGTAAAAATGCAAACCGAAAAGTGAATCGTTAAAGTATATGAAACAGAGAAGTTTTTTGTTCCGTAATACTTTTCATTTTTGGATAATTTTCTGGAAAAATATTTGTTGTTAAAGTTAGATGTTCTTATTTTATTTTTCTTCATATACATTTATAAACATCCTAAAAATATGGTGGAAACATGTGACCATCTGGGTCTTAAAAGTCAGAAATTATATGAAAACATGGGCAATTTTTGAAATTGGTATATATATGTAATAAACTTCAAGACATATTTTTATGTATCATTCAATTTTATTTTTAACGGAAAACAAACGAAGATTACCATTTTTTCAAAGAAATATAGATATTTTTCAAATTTATAACTTAAATCAACTACCTAAATTTTGTTTCTGAGCATTTGAGAGTTTACATACTTCACTCTATTTATTTGTTTTAATAAAACCATATAAATGCTTTGTCATAATTATACATTAAGTGAAATGGTACCGAATTTAAAGGCTCAGATCACACATTAAATTCTTCAGTTAAGTAAATCGATTGGAATTTATATTTTTTTCCTGGTATTTTCCTTTACTTGTATGTTGTAAGTTGGGAATATTTTACAAACAACACTAAATAAAGATAGAAATGAATATTTGTATATGTGGAAACATAACATTTTATTTTGTTGAAATAATAATTTTGAAACATAATATTTGCAAGAATTTTTAAAAAGAAACGTTATTAAATAATTAGTAATTTTTAAATATTTTTATTTCTGGAAGAAAAATATTATAAGGAACAAGTCAATCAGACAAATTTGTATCACTTGAAAACATTCAGATATCCTGGTGTTAAAAGTTTCAATTTGATCTGCTGCAATTAATTTCTCTCTCAAACTTGTCTCGTGTTCTCCGCAGGATACGATCTTGCTGCCAGGTGTCTTCCCAAAGCATCCCACACAAGTTCAATGGGATTTAAATCAGGAAAGCATGCTGTCCAATCCCTTCTGCAAATTTCCTCACTTTCCAGGAGCTCCTCAACAGCAGAGATAAACTCTGGAGTAATGGCACTTCGGAATAAACGAACGTATGGGAGGTTAATTTCATCGCAGAACAGTCCCCGGCAAGTGAGCCGTTGTCGAAAATATAGAGCTCCTTTCGTCCATTCAACATAATGCCTACTTACACAGCACTCGAGGGCGTTCATCGTTAGGTTCTACTTGATCAAAGCAATCATCCAAAGGTGGAATAATAATGATATAAAATTAAGTTCTCGTCCACGGGTAAGAATTGTTCAAATTCATGAATAATTTGTATCGTGTAATATAAATTCATAGTAGATTACAAATATATCAAATATAAACCAAAATTTTTAAAAAAAATTAGGAATATTAAATCGATTAAATTATAAATAATACAAATTACAAAAACATATAATAAAATAAAAACTAAAATACAAAGCACAAAATTTAATTTTAAATTATCTATAATTTAAATATATAAAGTAAAAATATCAAAAAATATTAAATTGCAAAAAATGTAATTTTATATGATATTCAAGAATACGTATTAAACATATAAAAATTAAATTAAAATATAAGTTAGAAAATTTAAAATTTACCACGAAGTGAAAAGTATGTAAGCTCAGTCTACAAAGACTAGTTATCTCAAGAGAAAAGAATTAGGAAATGAAATTCAAAAGTGGTGAGAAAGTAATTTTAAACTGTCTCAGACTTAGGAGTGATAAAATTGTATTTATACTAATATTACGGATCCAACTCATCACAACTCACAGAATTACAATATAAATAATGGTGTAAAATGAAAATGAGCAGAAATTCCAAATCAGAGCAAAAATTCAAGCAAAAAAAAAGAAAAGAAGAAATGAAACAAAATCCCTTAAGCAAACTAAATAAACATATCCATTAAAAATGATACTTATTTATATGCATGATTAAACATTTGTAATAAAAAAAGAGTTAAAAAAGTTTCTCTTCTACCACATAAGCGAACATAAATAATGTACTTCCACTGATTTTCTTTCTATACGGCAGGATGTTTTTATTAGCCGGAGGGTTTCAATACTAGACATATTTCATTGAATGATTAAAAAAACTAAAATTATTTACTAAATTTACTGATCCAACTAATTATACTGAGAAGAATAATTATAAATAATTTAAAAGTATTTTTCTAAGTAATAAATAAATATTAGTAAAAAAAATTAAAAATTCATAAAAAGAAATTTTTTTAAAGAACTAAAAATAAGTCAACATTTCTATTGACAGAGCTTTTAGTAAAAAATATTTTTTTAACTATAAATATTTTACATATGAAATATTCCGATAATTATAAAGTTGAAATAATTATTGGCAACATATATATATATTTATTGGATATATATATATATATATATGTGTGTGTGTGGGGGGTGTGTGTGTGTGTGTCTGTGTGTGTGTGTGTATAAACACAATTTATCTTAATCTTTTTTAAATGTTTGCACTCAAAATTAGTTGGAAAATTTGCATTTATGCATTACGCAACTTGTGAAAAACTTCCTATTATTTTTTGTTTAGAGAAACTTACAAAATTATTATTTTGCTATATAATTAAATATAATTCTTCTAAAAGTAGAATATACAAACAGAAATTCGTGAAAAGTACCCTATTATTATGAAATTTAAAACTGTCTCTCTTGTCATAAATCTTACTATTAATTTTATTATTTATGATTTTCATATATATGTCTAAATATAAATTCTGTTTCATTTTTTACTTTTATTAGTTTAAATTAGATTTAAATATGTAGAATAAAAATGTAAAATAGATCTATCTTCAGAAGACATATTATTATTCAATATAAGTAGAATAACTTTTCATTTATAAATAATACAATAATCTCTATCAACATAATTTTGTTCATAATAATGTAAGTAAATATTCACCAAACTGTTACTCGCAAATCCTCCTTTTGGAATGCTTTTGATAAAAAAAAAATTGTTACATTTATTATAGTTCTATCTAAGTGCAATATTAACTAGAGATTTAAATTCATCACAAGAAATAGATTCATTAATATTGTAATTTTTATAAATAATTAATAATATCTTTATAAGATCATCCATGATTATCGAATTAAAGAGTCAACAAAATTATAACTATGAATAGCAATTAAATCTTTTTCATTTATATTCTTAATATCAAAACTATTTTAATTATAGCTGTTTTATTAAATTATTAATTGTATCTTGTGAGATTTTTTGTAATACTTTACTTGCTTTTGTAATGTAAGTATTATAACTATTTGTGAAGCTCTAAATTTACTGAGTACTTTAGAAATTTTGGAGAGAAAAGATGCAAAGATATTTAATTTCATTAATTTGTGATCCTATTTTCTTATATAGAGCATTATTATTTCAAGATTATTAAAATTATTTTGTAAATAAGAACTCACTTCTAGCTGTTTATTAATAATTAAATTATAGTATCATTTTCAAATAAGTGCATAATTACTTGGAACTTTGTCAACATAGCAAATAATATTTTTTTTTCTTTTTTAAATCTTTAATTTTTTTAATATCATGTATCTAAATTCCATCATCAGTCTTAAAATTTATATTAATATATGTTTATTTTTATAAATGTAGTACTTCTATTCAATGAATGACATAGTAGGTAAAGTATAATAGCTAAGTAATTAATAAAATTATTAACCTCATCAAAAATCCCTTTCTTAATAAAAATGTTACTATTAGAGATCACAAAATCACTATAACTCTCAAGACTTTCCACATATATGCATGTGTGTAAGTGTATGTGTAGTAGAAAATAATATTTTTAAATATTTTTAATTAGTATCTTACAAATATATATTTTACAAATATTAGATCTTCGACGAGGCTAGTTTGACGTCAGCAAAGATAATTATGCAAATACACATGCAATTTTCAGTATTTCAAAAGCAGAAGTAATTTTAACACGGTATTATTTCTTCGAAAAACGTTAATAAAATTAATTATGATTTTCAGCATGCAAGTTTCGGTGAAAGGAAAACTTAATATGAGGTCACATATCATTTCTCAAAATTCTTAGAAAAGCATTCGAAATAGTAAAAAATCACCTAATGTACAAAACTGACCAAAACTTTTCGATGCATAATATGCATGTCATATTTGTAGGTCAGTTTTGAATCGCGGATTACAATAATAACAGATATACATTCGCAGGTGGCGAGGATTTGTTATGCATAACACCGTCTAGGGACAGGGCAATGAGAGGAAGGGAGTGGAAAAGGAAAAGGGGGCTCTAACAGAATGAAAAGCTCCACCCATGTCGTGATACAGCTAACACAATTAATACTACATAATAACCCACACAATGAAATGGGGTTAAGTTAAGCAAATGAGATCTTCCGGAAAAGAAAATAATTACATTACCGATAATTATCTGCAAGTTTTCCAGTTCTTCAGATAGCAATCAAATTATTTTGGTTTTTCTGCTGTGCATTCGAAATGGATTTGCAAAATGTTCTAAAAGCAATTATCCATGTTTAGATGACAGCTGTAAATAGTATGGAAGTATTTTCGGAAAGATTATTATGAATATATACAATTTCAAAACGAATAAAACTAGTTTACTACTTTATCAGTATTAAGCATAGAGACGAATTGTTTTGTTAAAAATTTCTGCATTTTGGATTTTGAATATCATATATATAGATTTTTACACAGTTATTTTGGTAAAAAAAAAAGCTGAAATCCGATTTATAATTGGTTAATTTTAAGTAGAGACCCATTTATAAAGAGTATTTATATTTATGAGAGAGAAAAGTGTTTTAATAACTTCTTAAATATCAAAACCTTTCTTCTGAAAGAGCTTACTTCTTACTATATAAATTATTTCAAGAAACATTTGTTAATTTTTATTATTTCTTCCCAAGCAATCTTGTTTTAATTAAAATTGAATAAATCTTTGATTAAATAGACTGAAACAGAAGTTATTGGTATTAATCATTGTGTATAGATATTTTCAAAGCCATTTAACATGTTTACTTTGCGATGTTTAGACTTCTGTAACATAGATTCCTCTTCCATGTTTGCAAAAAAAGAAATTGTATTCTCTTTCCTAGAAACATGTTACAGAATCGTTTTCCTTATAATAGTTTATTTCAGCTAAAGCAAAGGAATTTTATGAAATATTCCAAAGAATATCAGCATCTCATTTGAATCTGAAAGGTATGTTAAAATGCTCTCATAATGGATAGTAAACACATTACTGAAAAATTATAACAATAATAAAGCGTCTAAAGCATTTCACCTCTACGGAAATTAACCTTAACAACTCGAAATTTCTTCAAGTTAATTTTACTCATTTCAAGATGGTTTTAATTTCACTCAAGATAGTAAGAACATGGTAGAAAAAAGTTGCATAAATTTATATTCTATTCCAATTTTATCCTAAATTTCTGGATAAAAAGTATTTATACGGATATAATTATATATCCGTCAAAACGCTGTGATTAATCTAATTTTCAACTCTAAAGCTCAATCCAAATCAAATTCGACGCCTTTCAGCTTACTCGTAACTGCAGTTCTACCTCGTTAAGTACTTGCAAACATTCATGAAAAAATCCAAACAAAAAAAGGTAGGCACATAACTGGAGCATAACTAGATGGATACAGTAAGCGCTCTTTAATCCGGTACATTCTAGACCACAGTTGTGTCGGTTTACCACCAAATTATGCAGCGTCAATATTATTTCAACAGGAATACCAAAGATATATCACTCTATATAAAAATTTGAAGGCTTAAAATATGTTATTTAATATGTTTATGAACTTTCTGAGCCAGTATAGACGATATAAATATCCGACAAAGTATTTCGTCTCGTTTTGGCAACTACAAAATTAAATTCAAGCAATGAATATAAATTTAATTCAGTGTTCTTGTATTATGAAATATTTCCTGAATATTTCGCACATCTTAAATATTGCAGTATCTTTATTGAAAAGTATCGATCGAAATATAGTAAGGAATCGTTAATTCGGCACTTTCAGGATCCTGACGTGCCGGAATAGCAATTTCGACAGATTATTGAACATCAGTATAGTTTTAACGGAGATATCAAAGAAAAATCATTCTAGATAAAAAAAAAAAAATATTAACCCTTTAACATGCATTTAATCTTTTACGTACATTCTGAACCGATAAAGATGATATAAGTGTTCGACAAAGTATTTCGTAATTCTGGAAACTGCAACATTAAGCTCAAGCATTGAATATAAATTTAATTGAATACTTTTGTATTGATGAAAAACACAACACCGAAAAATTAATATAGCACAATAATAGTTAAAACAGTTTGTGACAAGCTACTATAAGCGTATTCTTAAGCCTATTAGTTTTATTAACACTAGAAGAACATCAGTTGGGCTTCGAGAATATTTTACAATTCAATACACTGTACATGCAAAGTTGTAATATAGTAAAAACGGGATATGTTTACTGGTTAGAAAACAAGAAATATTGCACTGAAATTAATGCTGATTGTTTGGATAAATACTGGGCAAAAATGCGAGCCGTTGCGTGTCGCGACCTGGCGGTCAAGGTTAACTAACTACAGAATGAACACAAAACATTCGGAAGAGAATGGCCTGATGGGTGTTGGATTACAGAATGTGTTCGAAACATCGAATGCTAGATTAAAGAACGCTAACTATATCATCGAAATTAAATTACTAGAAAATCTCGAACATACATTCGCTTTCTTATTTTCTGATATTTTGGATATTCAAATATTCCATAACATTGCAGTGTCTCTCTGAATGAATCTATTGTATTTTAATAAGTTATAAAAGAAATTTATGGTTTTTAGTACCACCATTTCCTGATTTGTCTTAGTCAGAGCTCTCGATTTACTCAATTCGCTAACACAATTAACAAATGCACTGTTTGCTTTCCCTGAGTAGTATTTACTTCGCAAAATAAATCGTTTTACAGTGATTATCCAGTCCTTACAGTGATTCCGCGGTCTCTTTTTCATTCTATTATTTTAATAAAAGCATATTAAACACAACTGGATATTTTTAGATGGGAAAATTAAGAATAAAGTTTTTAAAAAAATTATATAATATGGAGATAATTAGAGTCATGGGGGGTGAGTGAATCACACTTACATTTCAATTGACTTGAAGTAAAACAAATGTCATTCTAATTTTTAAACACTTGTAAAAGTATTCGACTTTATAAATTGAAAATATTTTAAGTTATGTGTGTGTGTCTGTAACTTTTAGTATTTTAAATAAATAATTAATAAAGTTTCCGATACTTATTTCTTTCTTTTTTTTTTTTCCTTCTTTTTTACCATACAGTTTTCGAATTTCAAATAACGAATATTTCTAAAACAAAATGTTCATTAACTGAAAAAGATAAAGAAAAAGCATTCCAATTTTTATCAATAATCATGGAAATTATTTTTACAAAAGAAAAAAAAAAAGGGGAGAAAGCCTTTAAAATAAATATTCACTTCCAGTTGCTTTACATGTTACATTTAGAACTAGTTTAATGACTCTAAAATTTTGGAGAACGTGGAAATATATAAAATGCTATTCACTGTTGCAATTTAGCTACAATGGTCAACAACATTATCGAATTATAAGTGTGCCGTTCGTTTTCAACTTAGTGACAAACAACGGTTGCTATGTAAAGGGATGTTTACTAGATGTCAATATCTGTCGCTACGGACGGCATCAGTTCACTTGAGTACATGACACGTGACGAAATTGGAACAATATTCTCGAAAACATCACGCACGAAAGGGCCAAACGATATTTTTAGTCAAAATAATTTCTTGATTTATAATAATACAATTTAATAATTTTAAAATTCAAAATATATGTAAAAAAGTATTGAATTTTTCCCCTTTGTTAATGCCATACATTTATTTTTATAAATACGAAATAACATTTGCTCAAAAATTCAGGATGAGTAAAAATATATTTAAAAAATTATTTTGTACATAATTTTTCGAACTTGTGTGATTCTGGCATTATTTATTGCTTCTACATTTAAAGACTAAAGGTGGAATATACGACAGAAATATAATACATATGAAAGGAGTTATATCGAGAAATCAGTTGCTTAGCTGATAAAAAATAGTTAATGAAATATAAATAATAATTCTTTATGAAATGAAATTCTTAAAAAAGTATTTCAACAAGAATCCACATTTTTAGTTAACCTCAGAATTTTACTCCAATTTCTTAGTTCTCATCTTATCACTTAACAAAAATGGAACAGGTTATTCTAAAAGTAAATAAATTAGAATTAATTTCCTTTAGTGAAAACATCAAACAAGATTAAAAATATCGTTGATTCTTGTTCTTTTTCTTTGTCTTTAGAAATTTATTTAATTATTTTCAACTGTAAAATATGTGCCTTTTGCTCGGAAAATTCGGCTCTTGAATTAGTTCTTTATTTAAAGTATATTATTTGATCTGTGAAAAATATCTGTTCGCCGAAATTCGTAAATCGTAAAATTGAATGAAAATCATTCGAAATATAACCGTTGACGATAAATTGCTTTGCTGAAACTTTAACAGTTCAAAATGCTTATTATTTTAGAGCTGTATTCTGTAAAAGTCTCATTGATAATCCAATTGTTGGTTTGGTTTGATTTTATTAACGTCGCACTGGAAGCAACTCGAGGGCTATTGTCGACAAACCTCGTAATTTTGAGCAACTGTCAAGTGACGAGGATGATACCTGAGCTGAAACTCCCCTCTCCTTACTTCCACACCACGCCAATGGGAGAACTTTGGGCCCCGGCTACACTGCTTGTCTTTAATGACATCAAGGCCTGAACCCGCAACTCGATGAAACCCACCAGCCGCGAGTCCGAGACCATGATTGACATTCCAAATACAGGGTGTTTCAAGAGTTCATTACGAAAGTAAAACTCGATTCAAACAAGTTCTATTTGTTGGAGAGATACGCATATTTACATTCACTGTGGTATGGGAGTTTGAATGATAAGAAAATAAATTCGTTCACAAAATCCTTATAACATAGCATACTGCTTCAAGTTCTAAGAGGAAGGAGACAAAAAATACAAAATAGGCGTGCAAATTGTGAGAGACATTTTATTTAATATAAATTACAATTGTAAAGTTTCGAAATGTCCACTACCACATTCCAGTTATGAATGCATTATGAATGATTAGTTTCAGTAATATCCGGACACCCATTCACTAGCATTGGTTGCTGGACTTTTTGAATTTTACACGGATACCTACATCGTGTCATTTGAAGGGCTCCCTAAACTGTAGTAACTGATATATTTTAGATTTTGAAATTGCTCGAGCACTATCTATCGCATACGGTTATGTCTAACTTCAGACTGTTTCCTTCTTGGTTAGGTTTAGAATTCAAGAGTCCAGTCGGCTGGGGCTACTCTTTCTCGGTAGAAATGTTAACTTCGGTTTGGATATGTTCTCTACGAGTACGATCACTGTACTGGAAGTAGCTTTTCTCTCCCTGCATAACTTGAAAGGGTCTATTGCATCAAATCCCCGCTGTAAATGCAACATTTCAAACGCTGATAATGGTCCTTTTCCACGTTTTATCTCTTCCATTCAGCGGCTGTTATAGACTGAAAATTCTTATAGAACAGCTTAACCAGTAACTATTTACCTAAAGACACTAGCATGACGAAGGCGATTTTCAAGTATGAGTGGCAACTTCGAGACTCTGGTTTTATTAATACTAGCGTAATTCGCGTCCTATGAAGCCAAATAATAAATTTGCTTATGACATGAATAGGTACCAAGAGCATTTCGAAATTACAATAACGTTACGCGCCATTATTATATTTGCCTATTACAAATGGCCACGCAGAATCCAATAATATTTTTGTATAAGGATTTTGTGTTGTGTGAAAGATATATATATTCACTTCTACGGAATTATTTGCACTAGTGTCCTTTACAGTTGTGATCATTTATTATTTTTCATGGCATACAAAATACAGTACCACGATGAATATCAGTGTACAAACAGCATATCTCTCCGACAAAGGCATCTTCTTTTATGGCTTTTTACTGTCGCAACGAACTTTTAAAACATCCGGTATATTATTTGGCGGTGGACCTCTCGAATTTCTTGCATTATACCTCACCTTGTCATACGGCAACTGATTTAAGATCTCTATTTCCTCATACGGGGGAGATACACATTGGAAGTGTTCTGCGTGCACACTTTTAATGTTCTTGTTCGTACTAATGAAATCTTCTGTTTAGGCTTATGGTGAGAATATTCTTTAGCAATCATAGTACTATTTGCCAGCAACTACCGGTTAACAGGTCCTGGATCCCTTTCTGGACTTGTCTGAATACCTTTCTCTCCGTCAATGGCCGTCAATGATCTACCAGAATCAGGCTGCATCTTGAACCTCTAGATTCATCGCCTCTACAGTCCAGCTCTCCAGACTTATTTGTAAATATTTTCTGGACACACGAATACCTCACACATCAATGTATAAACAATAAATTATCAAGTTTCATCTCGTCACGAAGTTCTGCACTTTGCGTGGTAACTTCCAATACACACACAAGTCTTATTGCTTCAGTTATTACTTAGTAGTTACTTTTTCAAATTTTTAAACGTGTATCATTCTGGTATTTTTCTGTATGTATGGACGTGTATTGATGTTTTATTTATACACAATGCCATATTAATGTGATAAAGAAATGTTTATCGTCACAATGTTTAATTTTAGTGGATTATTTACAGTTACTGATCTGAGCCATTTAATGCAAAATGTATGTTTTTGCATCACTTAACCCTTTAAACCTCATTTAACAATATGATATTATTATTTCTTCAGCATAGTCCTTCTCATTATGTTAGTCTGTTTATATATTTATTTTTGATTGGTTTCTGATGAAACCACAAACATTCTGAATTGATGTATATCAAATCAAATTTACTCGACACTATTTTGCTATGCTGAAAAAAGTCAGATAAGGATTTTTTACATTCAATCGCTTATAAACCCTTTTATAGCAGCATATCAGAAAAGAAAGCAAAATATACCTTACATAAAGCAAAAGAACAAGAGAAATTTGAGAATTCCCTCACGAGTCATGAATATTAATACGTCTTTTCTGCTAAAGAACACAGAGCGCTTATTTACGATTTATGAGAAGTTTCCTTTGAAATATTCTCTAGTTACACCTTTTTTTGAATGTTTGGCAGGAAAGACTGCTTTATTATTCATCGCGCTCAAATTGCCCGAGCCTTTTCAGCCCATGAAACATAAATGCAGACGATGTACACACGATTTTTTTTCGAATTCAAAACTGGCAACTCTATTTGCGGCTTCATGTTAAATATTCTTGCACGACACTAAGAAATATTCTGAGTACATTAATGGCAAAAAGGTATTTTGCGTCTGCTTAATTACTGATTACACCGTTCCTGACTTATATTATGAAACCGTGGGCTATTTAGAAAGAATTATTAAACATTATTATAGTTTCAACTGGAAATTCTTAGAATATTTAGTACGTCGTAATTTCATTCGTAAATATCTTTTTATCATAACCTATTTATTACACTTAATTAGACTATCCTTCTTACCCAGTTGAAAAACTTTTACGTTTTTCCTGTATGGTTACACACTATTGTTTATATTTATTCAAAAAACAAACGTTTTTAGATAGCTTTCTTTCATTTATCTTTGTCTTTATCGATAGAAATAACATATTTTATATCTCATAGCTCTCCACCCCTTCAATTTTTTCTTGCTTCCCTACCTCTGTAACCATACAATCAATTCATTGTAAAAGTGGTTTTAAATATTTAAAAAAAATGAGAATAAATTGTATAAATTACAAATTTATAACGCTTTAAATCCATTCTTCTTGATACATTTTTAATGACAAGCAAAGTGCACGGAACACATTTACATGTTCTTTGCAAAGAAAAGGTTGAAGGGCACCTCGTTTGCGTTTTTTTTTTTTTTTCTCTTTTTTGAATCACATTCTTAGAATTTTTATCTTTTAAGTGTTTTGATATTTTCTAGTTCTTCGTCTGCTGCTACTGTCAATGCTTCATTATTGTTATGTGTATATTTTTTTTTCATTCAAATTCGTCTTCGTATACCTTTCGTGTAGCTTTTTTTTAAGAAATTGTGAGATGTATTTACACAACAAACGTATGGTCAATTATAATGAATGATAAACTCACAGATCCTCTATCTTCCCCCACTTTTGCATGCGTACGCGACAGCTAATTTATCAGTATAGTAACTGCTGTACCTTTAGTTTCTTTATACATACAGGGTGATTCGAAAAGTTGAAGAAAACTTTAACAGGTGATAACAACAATGCAACCAATTTTCATCCATGAATACATGCTCCAAAATGAAACACAAGCCCGCTAGGGCGTTTTAAAGCAACCGATGTTAAAACAGCATTCCTGTTGGGATTTATCGGGAGAAAAAGAACACCTGGCGTTCAAATGAAAACTGGGAAATAAGAAGAAACCCTAAACATTCCTTGTACGCAAATCCAGAAAGCAAGAAGAGAATCATGTTTCGCAGAGATGTTGATGTAAATGCGCAAATATTTTCGAATTGGGCAACTACTTGAGGGAAAAACGCTCACCGTACTTCCGTGATGTCTCTAAGGTACTTCCATAAATGAAATGTTTGTCTGTTTTTTCAGTGTTCTTAAGCGAGGACCTTTCGATGATCCCGATGTCCCTTTTTTGATGTATTCCAACTCGTCCGACAGTTGAACTCTTTAAGACAAATTTTCAGAAGAAGATTAATTTCACGAAACTCTGAAATCAAGTGGTCACCACGCTCTCAAATTATTTCACCAGACATCTTTCAACAAAGATTTTTGACAGAAATGATCAAAAAAAAAAAAAAACATTAAGACAGTGATTGTTCACCTTTGAGAAAAAGCCCGTCAATATGAAGAGCAAAATCGTGGTTATTTAAAGAGTATAATTTTCAAAACCAAATAAAATTTGTTTCCAAGAAGTGGGTTTTCTGTTTCTGAAAGAACACAAATGTGAATTATAAATAAGTAAAAGAGTTATTTCTTTTTAAAATGGTCTGATGACCTTTGGTCTACTCTGCACAACTTTTATAGCTTACTTAAATGAAAATAATGTGCAATTATAAATCCAATTTACGGTCAGTTCGACTTATGATTTGTTTGACAGATAGAGCATCTATTAAAGTCAGAAGCAGCACGAGGGCTATTGGCAACAGACCTCACAGTTTTGAACCTCGGTCGAGTGATGAGAGCTTATACCCTATTCTCGAAACTTCCACACCACACCCTCATGAGGACACTGAGCAGCGATGGATTTAACCTGCACCAGCCCTATTTATGGCAGATCCTTAGAGGTATCAGTTGTCGAATCCACGAATCAAATAAAACAACGCAGGCCATTAGTTCGTCACCATTACTATTTTGCAACTGCTGCACTTCATCAGTCGGAATTGAGTTCGGTAGTAACTCGACAAACTCATTTCTGTTATTATTTTGGAACTTTTATTTAAAAATAGAAAGACGCTTACTTTTAAAAATATAATTTGATAAATAAAAACCAAAAAGGGAGAAACTTTGAAAGCATTTTGCTTTACATATTTTTATATACGTGCTACAAAATTGAAATACAATGTGTAGCTATTAAACAACGAGAGTGACGCTGTAAAACATTTTATTTTGATGTCATACGTATTTACTTATTACCACATTCAATATACACCCTTCCTCTGTCTCTACAACGCTCCATGCGAATCTTCCATTGTTCAAAACAATGCTGGAAGCCTTCTTCTGTCAGCTGATCTGTGTTTTTTCACTTTCAAAGCTTCAACAAGATCAAAACTTGATCCTTTTAATGCAGGGACAAAAATAAAAATATTCCTTTTAATTCAGAGACTTTTTCACCTCAGAAAACAGATAGAAGTCACAAGACCCGGCGAATAAGGCGGGCGGAACGTAACCTTGTACTCAACGAAACAACGCAAATCTCTATTCGCTACCATAACCACTCGGTTACTGAGGCGAGGAAATTAGCATTACATATTGGTAAAAGAAAGGATTTATACCTGATATTTTGAACAGCATTAACGTTATTAAGGCATAAAAAGAGGTTGGTTATTATAAGTTTTTTTAGTGTATAGGGATACATAAAACGATAGAAGAATAAGATTTAGGATTAATTTGAGAATTATTTTCATTTCATTCAAAGAAACAGAAATTTACACTTTTTAAATTTACCTTTTAACCTATCAATGTCTAACAGTGATTGGATCGAAGAATCTACAGTAATCAATAGACACTTTGATAAATTGCATCGTGAATCATCTTCTTAATATTTTTAGAAAAGAAGCAGTAAGTACCCTAATTAGCCACTTTTTTATATTTTTATAGTTACTCTGTTGTCGATGAGATTTGTAATTTTCTCTTCAGGGCTATCAGAAGTAACAATATACTGCGCTTCCACAACACAAATCGCCAAATTTGGCGTCCGGACGTATACTGGATCGAAACTATATTTCCTTTTTTGCTGCTTTTATTTTTCCTTAAATTTGCTGAGTACTTAAATATTATTCTATCAAGTATTTTCTCTAAGCTAAAATTGTCACCCAACGGTGTGATTTAACAACCAAAATTATTTCATTTGTTGTTATTCTCCGTGTTTGACTGATTTCCACTCATTATACACTCACGAACGATTGAAATTTTTGTTACAATAACTATATACTCAAATCTTAAGTAAAGGCAAGAAAAATGATGGAAAATTTAGTCCTCGTTAATGTCAACTACTAGGAAAAAAGTTGATCTTCGGTATGAAAATAAAACAAAAGATGACCCCTAGTTCATTCAGACTCTCTAAGTCTGTATGAACTATTTTCAATAATGTGAATATTATATAAAAGCAACAAGCAGGTAAACCAACCTAACATATTAGATGTTGAAACGAAATTGATTTATTAGCCATTTATTTCTACCCTAAGATCGGGACACTTACTCACTTTTAGGTAGTAGTATATGTATTCAAGAAAATGCATACTTCTTCACAGTTTTAGTTAATTATAATAAAAAGGACATGAACAAACTCGTAAAAACAAGTAATTTATGTGGTCTTTCTTTTTTCTGAGGAACAAATTTGCTAAAGTACATTTGATTCTCATTTCAAATAAGAACGAAACAATAGAAATTCGTGGAAGGGTTTTATAACATTTACTTTGGTAATTAGTACAGTTTTAAGAACTGTGACTTTCAGCAGCGTTTTTCTATTCTTCCTCAACTTATACATAAGAGAAAAACTATTTCTACGGATGCATTAATGCTGGGCAGTCATAAATTACACTCATGGACAAAAAAAATTAGTGCACCAAGAAGGAGTCCTCAAAATGAAACGAAATCTTACATAAATAATGACTACTTTGATATAAGTAAATGAATAAGAAATCAAAGAAATAGGATCATTTCAGAGAAAAAGGCAAAAGAACGGAGGATTTAAAACCCTGTTGAACCCCCTGTATCGCGAATGCACGATGCGATACGATCGAGCATTGAGGCATACAAGTTCTGTATGATGTCTTGAGACATTTCGTTCCATATTTGCTGTAACCTTGCCTCTAGTTCGTTCAAACTCGTGGGATGCCCAACTCGCCGTCCCAAATGATCCCAGATATGCTCGATTGGAAACAAATCTGGGGATCGGACAGACTAAGGAAAGGTTGTAACAGTGCGGAGACAGTCTTGTGACACCTTTGCAGTGTGAGGCCGAGCATTGTCTTGTTGAAAAATGGCTCCTGGGAGCCGTTGCATGAGTGGCAACACATGTGGTTGCAGAATGTCATGGACATACCGCTGGGCTGTCATGGTGCCACGGATCAATACTAGGGGTGACCGTGTATTGTAGGCAATAGCACCCCATACCATCACACCAGCTGTGGGAACGGTGTGTCGCGGTAAAGCAAAGGCAAGATTGAGGCGTTCACCACGGGGTCTCCACACACGAACACGATTGTCATCATTGCTGAGATTGAATCTGGATTCGTCGCTAAAGACGACCTGATTCTATTCCGCTGCAGTCCAGTTTCCTCGTGCGCGGCACCACTCCAAACGGAGGCGTCGATGGGTGGGCGTCAAGGGCAGCACGTAATGGGCGCCACGATCCCAAATGTCCTTCAGCCAGGCGCCTTCGTATGGTTCGAGAAGACACAGTGGCCTCTAGTGAAGGCGCTACCTGTCCCTGGATGGCGGCCGATGAAGCAGTTGGCTGTCTTCGAAAACGGGGTATTGGCAATTCTACCTCAGCTCTTCCTTTGTAAACGATTCAGCACACTCAAACAAGCTTTGGTTACCTGTTTTATGCTCCATGAAGAATGACGTTAAATGCCCTCTACCGGCTATACGTAATACGCAATCACGCTGCATTTCTAATCATTTGTATATCTCCCCGACATGTACCTTCATGCCAAGTTTCGTTACGATCTCGCAATTATTTCTTGGTGCGTTAATTTTTTTTGTCCATGAGTGCATATTCAGTAACATGAGAGTTCATGTGACTCAAATCAATAATCTAAAAATGTTTGGGCCATTCCACCACACGATTTTTCGTTGAAACATTCCCAGTGTTTCACGTTGTCACTTTTTGAGTTGTCATGTAGTTAGAAATAAGTGAATACATACCCATCAAATACTTTTGTGTCTTGGTTACAATTAATACATTCGTAACGAAATATAATGTAGATATGTGTTGTGGTTTATACACAGGAATAAAAAAGGAAGTTGGTCATTAGAACAAATTGGAGCTTGAGGCTAAAGATTTTAGCTAAAATCATACACACTTACTTACGAGAGAGTATCGCTAAGTTTTAATCCTTACTAAGAAACAAGCGAGATATTTAGATAAAATTTATTCTACATATTAAATTATTCTTATGTGGAAAATGTTGTAGATTACAGCTATTCATGATGATTTTTTTGGATTCAGGAAGTCGCAGATTAAAGTAACCCGCAGTATCTTAAAGTTTTAATAATTATCCAGCGGTATCGTAAAATTTTAATTATTACTATGAATAACTGATGTAGAAATTTATCATTTATTTATTATTATTAGGACATCTCTACATCCAGAGTAAGGCATTTCTCCCGGGGTTTCTTAACCTTTCGGAGGTGGTCAGTGTACAACTCGAAAGGTAGAACTCATATCTTCGTCATACTGCTAATTACTTACATCTACAGTTTCTTCAAACTAAATAAATTCACATAGACAGCTATAACGTACGGCATTGTGTATATAAGGATCAATCGATAATCATAATACATTTTATCCAGGTATCTCGGTTATTTCATAGCATTAATTCAAACTTTGCGGTACTCCTATGGTCATCTAGTAGAATTTTTAAAAGAAAGAGTCTTTCAAAAAAATATTTTTTTGTACCAATCATTTTACTCTGTGAGATAAGAGTGTGTTTTTAAAATAATCCTAATGATTATGTGTACACTAATAAAGTATCTAGATTCAACGTTATTATACTGAGATTAAAGTAACTTTAAACATGTTACGCATAATTTCATTATCATGGAAAATAAACATTCTAAAATGTAACTAACAATTATAAAATTTAAGAAAACATGTTGGTTTCAGAAATATTGAAATATTAAATTGCTCAATTTTTTGTTTTGTTTTTTGTATCGAAAATTTATCAGGAGAAAAGATCATTTAAATTATTTATGACCAACATTATAACAGCTTTCGAATTCACTTAAGATATGTGACAACCTTTCATTTATACCTAAATAAATAATTCTTAGTTTTCAAAAAACGGCAGCGTAAATTTAAACTAGTTTCAGAGCTACTTACTTAACGATACCAAATACTTTCCTTTTGTATTAAAAGGGGCCGCGGTAGCCTAGAGGTCATGGTTTTGAATTCGTGGCCAGCGGTTTTCGTTCTATCGCGGGTTCGAGCCTTGGCCGTTAAAGACCCGTCGTGCAGCCGGGGCTGATGCACGTTAAATCTGTCGGGGCCCAAAGTCTTCCCATTGGCGTAGTATGGAAGTTAGGAGAGGGGGCAGCTCAGGTGTCGTTCTCGTCACTTGATCGAGGTTCAAAATTACGATGTCCGTCGCCAATAGCCCTCGTGTTGCTTCTAGTGCGATGTTAATGCAAACTAAACTAAACTAAGCTTTGAATTAAAAGGATTCGCCCCCATCACCGTTGGACATTTCACATGAAACTAGGATAAATTTCAAGAAATTCTAAAAGCTGATGACGAACACAAAAATCTGGTCACTTTTTTTAACTTGTCCTTAAATAACAAAATCACAGGACAAATATATAGATAATTAAAAATTCGCGAATAATCTTTCTAGAATCAATTTTATTATTTTTACTTCCCATTACTAAAGTGTAATCCTTGAAAATTAAATATGGAAAAATCCATGACTGAGCAGCGTCTTAAAAATAAGCAAATTTTATTTAGAGCAGAAAGCGCACTAAAAACTATGGCGAAAGATATCGAGAAATGTTCAAGAATTTCGTGTACATATATGTGTGTGTGTGTACTCAGTAAAATCTTGACTGTAATATGCACTTTTTCCCCACATTTTGGTCCGTAAAAATGAGGGTGCGTATTATACTCGTGCGAAAATTAAAATAAAAATGTTTTTAAATAGCGAACAACGAACGTACTGCAGCTGTAAGAGATTGTTGTAACAAGCGGGGTGCGCAGGTGTTCTTTAACACAAACGGGAACTTACAGTACATGTCGCACACGTGTTTGTTTAACAGCTCTCTTTAAATAGCAAGAGTTCCTGGTTGTTGCTAGTACAAGTGGTCGTCGAGTGATGGTTTACTCCTTTGAAGAACTTCATCAGTGTGAAAAGAAAATTGGTAGTTATTTTTAATAGGTGTTATTTTCAAAATTAAATACAATTTATTTCCAGGAAATGTGTTTTCTATTTATAGAAGAACTATAAAGTGAATTATTAATAAATAAAAACGTTATTTCCTTTTACAATGATCTAGTGACTATTGGGCCCCAAATTAATGGACAGTTTTATTTATGAAAGTACGAAGTTAAATTTATTCAAAATAGAAGATAATTTACCCGAAATAAATTATATTTAGTAAATTTACAAATGAGCAAAATAATGTAAATCAATGTTAAAATGTTACGAAGTATGCGATCACTTTTTCAAAATGATCAACTCATTTTTTGACAAATAATGCTATACTGTGTCAGAACAAAAATTCATCTAATCTTCTTTTCCCGGCAGAATGTACAGGCACTTAGTTCTTTTTTTCTGCGGGGCTGTTGTGGAAAGGAAAGCAAATACTTCCATTCAATCCTTTTTCCGAACGAAATGGGTATCACGTGATCTCTTTGGGGGTTGAACGACCCCCAGGTAATTGACGTTTCGACAGCCAAACGATAAGGAAGGTAGGTAGTTTCTCTTGGCAACCGTACGGGAACTAATTGAGAAGAGTTAATGGGAAAGGCAGGGGCAGTTTGTAATGAACATGGCGGAGGATTAATTTATACACATCAATTTGACTAGCACGGCACCAGGGTAGAAATTAATTGAGGCACCAGGCTGAGAGAGAGAGTCGTAAAAAATAATGATAATAGACGGGGCAGAAAATCTAACTGAAAAATACCATCATATTTTTCGTTGTGTTTTATAATGATTTGAACATCTTTCGAACGTTTCCGGTACTCAATCAGGGAATATGTTAGGTAATATTTCGTCATCAATAAAAGTGTATTAATACATTGAATAAATTAATTTTCAAAAAGCGCTGTTTTTCAGAAGTTTTAAATGAATTATGGTACATTCTTACTTGATATATAGTATGACATTTTTTTTCCATTTTAAGTCATTTCTTTTTACTGATACTTTATATATTTCAGTTCTTCAAATATGTTCTCGGTCGCTATATCTGTTTTAAATTCAAGTGACAGTAAAACTTTTTTGTTCCACCTGATCAAAAAAAACTTTTTTTTTGTTACCTGAGTAAAACATTTAACAAACAAGGCAAAAAGAGGATGAAATGGTGCTTATAACAAGATGATTTTAAATTTTACGGAATTTTATTAGCATTGGCAAATATAATTGCATAATTTCTATCAATTTAATATAAATATGAGAAAAAATTGTTTTATTAAAAAAATAAATCAAGGAAAGAATTTTATTAAAAACAATGTGACAATCTATTAAAGAAAACTGTTATATGAAATGTCTTCTATCTAACGAAAGGGATACTATAATCGAACCCCTTGGGAAAGCTGCTGAGTAATTAAGCATTAACTTTATTTTTGTTTACTGAATTAAAAGAGGGATTGAAATTTAAGGTATAAAAAGGATTATTTTACTATTTTTAATTTCATTCTATTTTCTACTATCCATACAAGGAATCTTGAAATTTATTACTGTAAATGAAACTCAAGCATTGAATATTTCATTTAACTCTCTTTAATCCGGCATTCGATTGACCGAGCGAGCCGTTAGCTTTCCGATTTTTTTCGTGTGGGCTCGATCGTTTTTTAACCTTGAATACCAAGTCACGACACAGCGCTGTTTACACCCAGTGTTTATCATGACTATCAGTTTTACGGTGGTCAGTACGGGGCGGCTTTCGTTTTCAAGCGAGTTATATATGTTGGTATATACATATGTTACTACAGTAAAATCCCTGAATTGCACAATAAAGTGTTCTTGAACCTCAGCGGGTGTTCTTCATATGCTGATAAAACTAATGAGTGTAAGCACATGAGGTTTAGTTAATAAAACCAACCAATCAATCAATTGTATGATTGTGCGCTGTAAATCTTCGCATAGTGCTTGTACAATTTTGGAATTTAAAGTGAGTGCAGAAAGTACTCGTACAGTGATAGCCATAATCTAAAGAAGTCTCCCTGTCAAAAAATACATAGTTTAATTTCACAACATCATGTCATTATATATGTATAGTAGAATGCAATTTACTATTTCCGTGCAAAATTTACATGAAAAAATTGCATATAAAAACTTTAATTTAATAAAAATTAAACTATTAAACTATCTTATGGTATAGAAAATATTTAAGCAATGCTCATAATCTCAGTTGCTTAATCTAGAATTTTATAATTAATACCTTGTAGAATATATTTTTGAATACTTGTAGAAATTTACTAACTTACTTGAATACTTATTTTACTTTATTGCTCCGGGTGTTCTTTGCATAAATTCAACCAAATATGATGTTACTGAATTAGAAAGGTAGTCCCATTTCTCTATACTTGCGTTTAATTGGCCATGTTCATTGGAAATTGGCCTAGTTTGAACATTCTGATCAAAAATTTCCTATTGATGTTCATTAAAGTATTTTATGTCTGGTGAATGGGGAAGAAAAGTCATAAATTTAGGAATGTTTTACAAGATCCCTCGTCACATATTTAAGGCTGTAATTAAGGGATCATCATCATGCATAAAAAATAATTAACATTAAGACCCATTTTTGTTACACTTGACTTAAAGTTATTTTTCAAAATGTCTATATTAACCTGGTGATACGTAATCCCATCAAATGATACTACAACCTCCAATTCACTCATTCAAACCGAAATAAACAATCTATTATATCTTTGTTTTATTGGGGGAATTAAATCTGTTTTAGATGTATTTCGTTTCATCCATACGAATCGTCTACCGTCCTATCACGGAACAGCTAAATTTAATAACTTTTTTCCTGAATACTGGGTTTTCTTATGGGAATTTATTTCAAATTCTCACTGCTAAAACGGTTATTCTTCTATTTTTTTAATTCTACTGTAAGCTTAAGAATACTTATTTTCGAATATTTTTTCAAAGGACTGGAGAGAAATAGCCAGTTGACAGAGGTTACCAAGTGCGAGGGACGTTACGTAGTATTTTAGAAGTTCTAAATACTTAGAATTCGGAATAATGGACTACATTGATAAATGAGGTCTATTAACTATAAATGAATTTCATCAAATCTTTCACTTTCTTTAATCAACTTTATAATCAATTTTCTTTAAATATAACAACTTTCTTCAGTCTTGCGACCCATATCGAAATTTTTTCGTTGTCTTTCAAATTTAAATTGCATCATACCATCGTATATATGCCTCTAGATGAAATTATGTCGCATACCGACGAAGAGCTCACTGATTCATTCACAAAAGACTTACTAAAATTTGCGTTTGTGTCAGTGTACAAATATTTTTTCGCACTTCGAAGTCAGTAAACCTTAGTTTTCTGTATATTCAAAAGCAATTCAATATTTATTCATTTTTTTTATTCCACATTCATTTTTATAAAAAAGGTTGTTATTAGATGTTATTATTTTACGGAATTTCATTCTTATTAACATACTAAAACCGTAGTTCCTTTCTCAAACATCCTCTTGAACAAATACTTTCTACACTCACTGTATATTATAAAAAAGCGAATAAAATTGTGATCTCAATTTGCCCTATACACTTTACATTTTTAAAGGGTCGAATAAATGTTCTAAGTACGGCAATCGTAGTCATTAGCAAAAAAATTAAATTGCATTAAAATATAAAATATTGAATAAAATGTTCTGCAAATTTTAAAAACTTATTTACGTCATTCAAAATGACGCTGTCTTTTTATCAGCTAAAAGGAAGGGGCAACCAAATAAATTAGTTTTTTAACGATCTTTATATTTAAAAGAACATCATAGAATTCAAATAAAATGTTCGACGTTTTTCCATGTTCAACTATTGACAGTTCTTGTCACGCACCATTGTGCTAACAATCAATTTTTGCTACTACATTTTATGTGAAACAGATATGTATTCCTGGAAAACACGTGTGGTAAATTTCTGTGATCCTAGTAACTGCGTTAGTGGAAAAAATGGGTTATTCTACCAAGTATTTCACCCGGATAGAATTTACTTTGGGACAAAAACTTTTGAAAAATAATTAATGATACCAAATAAACATCTTTTTTTTTTTTTATTTATGGTATCTAACATAATTTAAAGACCGTCGGAGGTTTAAAAGCATATTTTTGTTTAGAATGAGCAAGGGTGGAGTTAATTGGTGAAGAACCAAATGTGGCTACACTGCGCTACGCCAAATAAAACTGTGATCAAGACATTTGAAAAATATGGAAAAAAAATTGTATAACTTGGTTGACAAGAAGTGTCGAAAATGTAGAAGAATTGCTAAGATATCCCAAAAGCGCGTCACTCGTATTTAACAAAGACAGTAATGCCCATGGGAAAGAAAAAGATCCCTAGGGTACATCGGGGGGTCATAATGCCAGTACATAAGCTCAAGAATGTTAGCCCTTATGGGGGCATTTTTGTAAAAAAATTGTTTATTGAATATTTTCCTAAAGTCTATATCTACTCTAAACAAGGAACGCTATTGATTTATTGATTGGTTGCCTATTGAAGTTACAATTAGAAGCCAACACAAGATCTTCTGCAACGGACAGCGTAATTTTGAAGCATGGTCAATTGACGAGGCCGACACCTAACTGGCACCCTACTTTATAAACTTCTCCACGGGTTCTACGGGAAGACTTGGAGCTCTGAAATATCTATCTCATATCAGCTCTACTTATATAATGAGACTAAAGTAGCACCATGACTTGAACTCGCGATTTACCAGAAACAAATACGACCATGAGCTCGCGACTTTAAGCACTCTATTACGGTAGCAGTACAAAGTTTCACTAAATGCAGCCAATAGGCTTCGTAATCAAACCTTTTATACGATGTATCTCAGAAAGAGATCTAAACTCTACCCAACGGTTACGCTTCTGTTATTTTACCAATCAAATTTATAGCTTGGAGAAGCTTAAGTTAATCCTTAGGAGACATCCCACCTTTATATAAGTTATACACCCACATATTTATAGTATTGGTTTAATCGATTTCCAACAAGGGCAATAAATATTTATGAGAAATATGTTGATATATAGAATGGTTCCCTGAGGTATGATGGCAACATCTAAAAGAGGATTCTAGGATTAGTTTAGTTTAGGTTTTTATTAACGTCGGACTAGAAGCAACACGAGGGCTATTGGCGACGGACCTCGTAATTTTGAACCACGGTCAAGTGACGAGGACGACACCTGAGCTGGCACCTCCCTCTCCTAACATCCACACCACACCCTCGGGAAGACTTTGGGCCCCGAACAGATTTAACGTGCATCAGCCCGGCTACACGGTGGGTCTTGGCGGCCTAGGATCGAACCCGCGACTGAACGAAAATCGCCAGCCACGAGTCCACGACCTTGACCACTAGGCTACCACGGCCCGAGGATACTAGGATATGGCGTATGAATAAGAAGAGTTACGGATCACTTTTATGGAACGAGAAGATTTTGAGCATCGACATATTATTTTCAGCACCTCTACAGAATGAATGTGCAGTGGAAATAGGATTCGTATACTCTGCTCGACTGAAATATCGTCAAGTACTCGCTCTAAGCCGAGAACACACTGTTACTACTGCCATCAAAAACATATTTGCATAGGATATTTCATCAGATGAAAATAGAACTCAATCACTTTTTAAAACTACTTTTTTCCCTTTTTCAAAAAACAGACATGGAACTATTTCCCTGTTTTTTAAAACTTAAATGCTTTTCGTAATAACTAGAAAATTTTTGTCACGAGGTCAAAGACGACGATAATTCAGTCGAGGCGTGTTTCATGTCCTGTTTCACAAAGGACCCATCTTAAAGGAACGGCTGATCAGGTTCATAGTTCTCTAAGTGACGTGGCATGGAAGTGAAGAGAAGGGTGTCAGTTCAGGTGTCGAATTCGTTATCTGAACATGGCTTGAAATTATGAAGCGTATTGGCTATGGGTAGCGTCTTTCATGTCGAGTAGTATTTAATACAATAAATCATAAAGAGATTTACTAGAAGAAACCACTTTTGTAAATCACTTGGATTTATTAAAGTGTCTATTGCTCACTTTTGATGCATATATTTTGGATTCTGAATATCAGAAAATGTTAATAAAGGATAATTGTATTAACAGAAAGACATAATTAGAACCCAAAAAATAAAACTGATACTTACAATCTTGATTCACTGAATGTTTACAAACGTCGCTTTTAGAAGTAACACGAGGGATATTAGCAACGAACCACGTAAATTTGGACACCTGAACTGGCACCCACTCATCTAAGTTCCATATCATCCCAGTGGCCATGGTAGCCTAGGGGTCATGGCCGCCGATTCGCGGTCAACGGTTTTCGTAGAGACGTGGGTTCGAGCCTTAATGCTACAAAAGACCCGCCATGTTGCCGGGGCTGATGCACGTTAAATCTGTCGAGTCCCAATGTCCTCCCATTGCGGTGGTGTGGAAGTAAGGAAAGAGGAGTCCCAGCTCAGGTGTCATCCTCGTCCTATCATCTAAAAATGAGGACTTTGAGCCCTTTCAGATTTAACGCGCATCAACCGGATACACGATAAGACTTAAGAGGCATCAGGACTGGAACTCACAACTATTGAAGCAAGGCCAGCCATCAACCCGTGACTAGGACCAATCGGTTGCCGCGGCCTTTGACGCATACAATGTGTGGTCGCAGTAACCTAGTGGTCATGGTCGTGGACTCACAGCTAGCGTTGTTTTCATCGAGTAGTGCAAGTCGTCTTTGACCCATTAAATTGCTATTATAGACCTACTATTTTGTGGAGCTGATGCAAGTTAATTCTGGTAAAAATCCCAAATCCTCCCGCTCGCGTGATGTGGAATTTTGGAGCAGGAGCTGACAGCTCAGATGCCGTCTACGTCACTTGACTGAGGTTCAAAATTACGAAGTGTGTCGCCAGCAGGTTTCGTGTTGCTTCTTAGCACGACACGTCAATAAACAATCGCTTACAATGTAATGAAAGTGTAGTTGTAGGTGTTTCCATGCATACATTGTACATACATGTATAATGTATATGTGAAAGTGCTAATTTATTTACAGGTGTTTTTTTTCTATAAGACAAACACATTCCTATTTTTCAGAGAATTATTTTTTCCTCTTTGTTGAAGTCATATAAAATATGATACCTGAGAAGAGCTTCCAGATATATTTTTGTATGAATATGCTTGCTGAACATAAATCCATAAGAGCTTTGCGCTAGAATAGAGTAAATACTAAGGTTCAGTTCTTTGTAAAGAGAACGCAATTTACTCATAATACATATAAAAGAGTTTGGATTTTTTTCTCATTACATTCTGAAATATATACAAGATTTTTGCATTTCCTGAAACTGACATTTATGTTATGTATGTGAAAGTAAAACTTGTGAAAAGAAACGAGAATTGAAATGGCGTTCAATACTTTTCTTAATAATCATTCTTAACAAAAACTTTAGGATGTGTCAAATGTTGTGAATGCAGTGAATATATATTTGTTTCATAAGCTAAATAATGCATGTTAAAGAATATATCGTGATAAATTCTAAAAGTGAATATTTTAAAGAAAATATTAAACCCAAACAATTACATTTGCTTGCGTTTATTCTTTTGATGAATTTAAGAAGAAATATGAATCCCCACGATGTTATTTCCTTAAATCTGATATTTAGTTATAGAATGTTTCGTAACTGATCTACCATAACTATAAAATAGTAAATAATAGATTTAATTACACCTAATTTTCTCTTTTTGGAAAAACGAAAAAAGCAAAAATAAGAACTATTTAGTAAACCACAAATTGTACGCCTTTTTACCGAACCAAAACGAGTAACCATCGATACCTTCCGATGACGTCACAAGGTAGGCGGGGCATCGAACATACTTTGTTGACATTTTCAAACAACCTGTTGCCCCTAGCAACGTTTTCCGTTTCCCATGCATTGCCAAACCTGAAACTTCGTCAAAGAAGTATCTAAATAATCGCTTTCTCTTCTAAATGCCAAAGCGTTCGAATAGAGTTAAACAAATTCGAATGTTCGTAACGAGAATAGAATATTTAATGTCCTGAAGGGTTTCTTTGTGTCAGCCATATTTCACTTTCGCTCAGAGCGAAAAAAAACGAATTTCTTGGGATTTATTTACGTCTTACGCGGTTTCCCTTTTCTGAGCACGTGGTTTATTTTTCTCCTTGAAAGAAGGCTTTCCCCACATCATTGGAGAAGATCCAAGATCTTTTTGGGCAGAAGGACAGTTTGACAAAAGTGCTTCTTTTTGTGCTCAATATCCCTCAGAATTAATCTCGCTTGTGGATGTTATGCGAAAAATTGATACTTTCTGTTATCTTGACATTCGTTAACTTTTAGAGGATTTGCAATATGATACCCGGTAAGTAAGTTGTGATCTTCTTTTTAACATATATATATATATATATATATATATATCTTAATATCTGAATATAACACAGTTTTAATTCTTGAAAAATTTGTTTACTTAAATTCAAAATAAATATAATTAATTATTACATAATAAAAAGGAACATTAAATATTATGCAGTGAAATTTTTATTTTAAAAATAAATGAATGTTACACATGAAATTATAAAAATTATAACATTACGAACAGTGAAGCATTTATAAAATATTTTAAACCATTTTAAATGGTGCATTCTTGCATCAAAGCATGTATTTTAATTGATTTGTATTATGTAATATATATATATATATATATCACAACGATACAGAATGATAAGTAATACATGAATACAAAGGAAAACCAAGGAAGCTTTATATTATGAAAAAAATAAATACGCCCTCGTATGATCTACATTAAGCTATTTCAGGAAAGCTGTTTTATAAGCTTTCACGGAGCTAGGAGCTACCTCACGGTTCTATCGGTTGCAGTGGACTAGTTGACTTGATGTAGCGTAGCTGGTCACTCAAGTTACCTGATATGTTATTCCCATGTCTAATCACCTGATACCTCAAGCAATTTTTTTCTTTGGGGATTTGTAAAAGATAAAGTGTATGCTCCACCAGTACCCACAAATTTATTTGAACTTAAACAAGGGATTTCTGCTGCTGTACAATGAAGTATAATTGACTCTTTATAACGTGTTTGGCAGGAATTTACAAATCGAATTGACATATACGCATAACCGAAGGAAGTTACATCAAACACTTTTAAAAAAAACTGCCATATTTTCCCTTTGCCATACCTTACACACGAGTGGCCATCTACTTTTCACAATATCAAACTTCTTCAGCTTTCCTTTGTATTCATGAATTACTTATCAATCTGTTTCGTTTATTTATGAAAATATGGAATATTGAAATTGGATGAATCATTTTGAATAACTCTGTATATATATATAATTCTATTATTTCTTAATATTTGCGTTTTCTTCTTTCAAGCTTACATTTTTTATTACCTGCAGAAAAAAAATACATGTGTTTTTCAAAGATAGATATCTGATGGAACAAAAAACAGGCATTCAATTTTTAAGTGATAGATTAAATTAAGTATTGAAATAACTCTGTTAATCTATTAAATTGAGTTATTGTAAGCTGAAGTAAAAAAAATAATGTAAAAATTATGGTATACATTACATTTGTTGTGTGCTACTGTAGTGAAATCACACTCAGTAGCAACGAAGCAAATACTCAGTAGCTTTTACTATTAGAAAAAAGCTTTAAAGTATAAAGAGATTTAAAAGCTCACCCTGTAAGCATTTCATATGTTAAAAAAAAATTAAATGCTTGTTTTTAAACTGCGGAAAAAACAGAATATACTAGAATATGGAATGACAATATGAAATTAAATTGATACTTTCAACTTAAGATAATGGAGAATCTTCGGCAAGAATAAATCAGTCTATTTCATACTAAGTTTAAATAATCTCCTCACATTTTTAAATTACAATCTACAGAAGACTTTGAGTTTTGTGTAAACTCATATATGTGTTTATGCAAAGAAAACTATAATGAATTTCATAAATAATTGCGTTAGAGCAATTACTAATTATTTGCTATATTTAAATTCGTTTGTCCTAAACTTTTATTTAGATGCATCTTACGTAAAGTTCATTACATTTGTAATTTTAACTGTGATTCAAAATTATCGGAGAATGTGGTTAATAGATTTTTATGTCAGAAAGAGTTTCCGGAAATGTTCAATACAGGAAACAAGTTTTATACTCAAAGGGTTTGGAAAACTATTTTAAAATATTTTAAGAAACTGAGAACTTAAAATGAAGAACCATTCTCCAAATTCTATTTCCTTTATAAAACTGATATTTTCCGCCTTTATTGATATTTGATTGCATATGAATGGCTTAAAAGGATGCCATTTCATATGCAATCAAATTATTTTTTGTATGCTAAAAACTCTGCAATTTCTAATATTCACAATATTTGCATAAAAGTTATTAAAAATATGAATCATAAAATTTGAATATTAAAACAAAAATTCTCACAAATTAAATTTTGAAATTGTAATTATATTCAGTATATATAAAGTGTTATGTTTGTAAATACTGAGGAATCGATAAAAATGAATCTAAACGTAACTACGAGACTAATTAATGTAAATATATCTATTGGTTATTAATTACTTGATAAGAAAACCACATTTATAAGCATAAACAATTATTAAACATAGTTGTTTATACTTAAAATTTGGTTTTATTTATCTTAATAAACACAAAGATACAGATACCTCAAATGCAAGAAATCTGATGCACGTTAAATCTGGTCAAGGTCCCAAGTCTATCCTTTGGCGTGGTATGGAAGTCTGGACAGGGAGGTGCCAGATCAGGTGTCGTCCTCGTCACTTTATCTCGGTTCAAAATGATGAGGCCCTTTGCCAAGAGCCTTAAGTTGCTTCTCAGTACTCTTCAAATTGTCGAAGGTATCTCAGTTACCTTAATTGCAATGCATTAGGACTATCAAAATAACAATCAGGCCTACCATTTTTTTTAAATATGGCTCAAATTCAAAATTATATTGTTACTCGTATTGAAAATTCCTTAAACTTCCGTGATGAAATTTAATTTTAAATCAGTTTTATTGCAGATTTAATTAGGAGGCATTTTAACTCCTATCATAAAGATAACAATTTTGTAAATGAGTATACATTTATCAAAATATGAAAAGTCTTAAAACTTTTCAATGGGATTAGATTAAAAAGTATATAAAATGGGACATTGAAGGGCTTTAATGTAATGTAGAAAAAATAGCATCTGTGTAAAAACAAACAACCGTTCTAAAAGTAAAAGAATCTATTTTATTCCATATATTCTCTCTTCGGTATCGTTAGATATACTTAAAAAACCTCTCTTTCCTCTTGTCCTTATTCTTAAACTAGTCACTGACTAAACCCCTACCTTTCTTTTTAGTTTCGGATTCATCAATTAAATGGATCTTACACAAAGAAAACTGTGTAAGATCCTCTTGAGTTCCTTCATTTTAATGATCTTCAAGCGGACTTAACGATTTCCTACTTCCTAATGGTGTCTTATCTTATTCTTGAATAGACCCGCGGAACTATTCTGGAGGATATTGGAAATGTCAATTGATTTGTTCAAGAAGGACCTTAAAAGTTCTTTTTAAGATGGTAATTTTTTTAGAATTTTTGTAAGGTGGCCGACCTTCAAAATCCCTTCGCAAATTAAGTTCGCCCCCCTGTGAACATCTTTAATATTGTTGACTGATTTGCTGATATGTTTTTAATTAAACATTTTGCATTGAATAAGAGTTAAGAATGTTTGTTCTGTAACATATGTAAAATAACTTACATTTATATATGAATTGAAATATTTCATAGAATTTTCACGCGGAATATTTTTAGATTACCATCAAAGCAGAGTGGAGTTCTTTTTGATTGATCAGATTCGGAACAAAAATATATATCCCAATTACGCGCACTGCATTATGAAAATGATAAATCGATGTCTTGTTTAAATAAACAATTTAATACCAGATTCAATAACAACCAAACCATTAAAGTCACAAATATGATGACTGACGGTGATCAAGTCGACTGGGGAATTCAAGTCTTCATTCATTTAAAATTTGATTGAATGAAACAATGGGACCTGCTGTGTACGATGTAAATCGAATTGGAATTCTCTTTGTTTATTAGCGTCGCATTTACAAACAACACGATCACTATTGCGACCGATGTCTTAATTTTGAATCTCGGCAAGGGACGAGGATGACACCTGAAATGATTCTTCACCTCTCCAAAACACCTGAGTTCAAGCCTCGACAGTTTTGACATGCATCAGTCCCGTTTCACGCGGGTCTTTGATAATATCTAGACTCAATCATACGACTCGATGGAAGAAATGCCGGCCACAAGCTCGCAACCATGACAGCTTCGCTACCGCAAAACCTTATTCCTGAGGAAAAATTAAGCAAGAAATTGGAAACAGTTTTGTCAATTTCGCTGGTCAATAAATCATTTTTTCTTTCCTTATGTGCAATAGCTTTAATTTATCTATACAATTGATTGATTGTTTCTAACATTGGGACATGACAGATATTATTTAGCCGTTGTGCACCATTGATGGTACACCATTGTATGTTGATTTTATGTGCTATAAAATCAACCGATTTCCAGTAAAAATTTGAGTTACGAAATAAGTTTAAATTAAGTAAGAGAGGGGGAAAAGTTTCAGTAAAATATGTCGTTGACAATGCGCATTTAAAAACAACACGGGAGTTATTTACTACGGAATTCATCACTTTGTACCTCAGTCAGTCAACGAGCTTTACCTACGAGTGAACAGCACCTACTTCTCTACACTTCCTGACCACATCTCTAATTACATTTATCCAAAGAAGAGGAACAATTTTATATCATCAGTTTTTTAGATGCTCTTGAAATAATTCGATTAAATGTTCCTTAGAAATATGTAATAATATAGTCAGTTTTAAACAATCACATACATCATGGAATAAATTATTCGGAGGTTAAATGGGAGGAATATTAAGAAATGAAATTCTTATGGATTTAGTTTTTAAAATTATGTAAAAAGTAAGCAGTTTGTAAGTAATTTGTTTATATTCTTAAATATTAACCGTTTTCTTTTTAAGTCAATGCGCAGTAAGTGAGAAGTCATGGTCGCGAGTTGGTATTACTTCAGTGAGTCGTGGAATCGGGTCCTGATTCCACTACGGATATGTCATATAGCGGAACTGATGTACTATAAATAGTTCGAGGTTCTATGTCCTCGCTATTGTCAGTAGAGTCTACTTTGGTTCTTGCACTATTATATCAAACAGTTACTCTCTGAGACCTCACACCGGTGTGAACAGTTGTCTTCGTTACTTGATCAAGGTTCAAATATTTAACTAATCTGTTAATAATCAATCAATCATTTCAATTTAATACATTTGTGATATATATATATATATATGTGTGTGTGTGTGTGCGTGCGTGCGTGCGTGCGTGCATGTATGTATGCATGTAATGATCTCAATTAAAGTTAATTAATTTCCAATACTTTTTAACTACAATAAAATAAAGTTTATTTTATTTCCTGATTCAATTCCTCTTAGTCTTGTAATTTATGTAATCACACGCGCCATAAAACTATAAGTTTCTTTCTTTCTGCGATCTAAATTAATCGACACTTAGTTGCCACGTTAAATACCTTGAACCTAATACCATGTGATCTGAATAATTCTTGTATTTAACATCCCAAACAGGGAAAGTTTCTCTCTCTTCTGATTTAGCTGCAAAAGCGAAAAGACCAGTTTGGTGTCTGTCGCCAATATCTCTATATAACATCCTCTTTCTCTTGTTTAACCTAAATTAAATGTACTTTACTCAGAGAATTAGTGTTATTTATCAGCCATGACTATGAACTTCAGCCATGAGTATTATTTATTCCTTATTTATATATATATATAACGAAAAAAACACTCTATAACAAAAAACAAACAAAAAAAAACCGACGCATCAAAGAGTTGTCCAAAAAAAGGAAAAGGGAAAAAAAAAAGGAAAAGTTGTCCAATGAAAAATTGAATGATTTATTTCAGAGTTACATAGTTACAAAGTAACGAGCTCAATTAATTATTGATCCACCTCTAGACTCGATGCAAGCTGCCACATGACGTGGCATAGAATGATAAAGCTTTCTGATGGTCTTGCAGCGACTCTCTTCTACAACAAGGTTAGAAGTTAAAAGGCCTTACCAGCCAGCCAGATGAGATGTCTTTTCAGCCTGGTTGGTAAGAGCATGCAAAAAGCGACCGGTCTCTACATTCTTAATTGGAGAGAGATCTGACTGGCCAAGGAAATGTTTGACAAGCTGTAAGACAGTTCATAGCAACATATGTCGAATGTGGTCTGGCATTGTCTTGCTGAAAAATAAGGCCAGGTTACTGCAAAAGAAACGGTAGCAAAACAGGTCTCAGAATGTCGTCGTCGTACGTCTGTGCTGTAAGTGTGCCTCTAATGACGACCAAAGGGATCCGGCTATCACGGGAAATGGTACCCCAGACCATAACTCCTGATTGAAGACCTATGTGGCGTGCAATAGTGAAAGCAGGATCGGCACGCTGCGCTGGACTTCTCCAGACACGTCTTCGATGATCATCAGGACACAGTTGGAAGCGGGATTCGTCACTAAACACTTTACGTCCACAGTCAGCATCATTCGAACCTGGTCAAGCCAAGCACCACTGTAAACTGGTCCGACAATGTGCAGGAGGCAGGTGGCGTAGCGGTCGGTACGAGCGTAGATTTCGCTCTATTAGCCGTCTATAAAGGGTCATGGTGGACACTCGTGTGCGGGTCACACATCTGATGGTTGATAACAATGAATCAGCCTTTGTGACAGCTGATATGACAATCTCACTGTCCTCCGGATCTGCTGTGGCCCTAGGTCGACCGCTACCATCATGACTCTGAAATCATACCATTGTCCACCCATTCCTGCCAGAATCTTCTAATGTTGAATCGCTTCGACTCATATGAAGAGCTATTCTCCGATTTGCCCAACCTACCTCTATCAATCCAATGATACGACCTATTTCAAACTCTGACAGTTGCTCGTAATGTGCTCCAATCTTGCGGCGAGGCATTTTTTCAAACGTTAAGAGGTATCCTAAATCGCAATGCAACAGAAAATTTGACCATCAGATTGAGAATCGCTCACTACCTGCTGAGTGAGCAGTTCCGATGCGCTGTAGCTCCCACTATTCATTCATTCGACACCAAATTTTATTCATATACATGTTCGGCCCCAATGTCTTTGCATACGAAATTTTATTACAATCGTGCAACTCCTTCTTGGTGCGTCGTTTTTTTATAGAGTATATATATATATATATATATATATATATATATATATATATATATATATACATATTGAAGGATTGTAAACTAATGATGGTCTTTTTAAATATTAGAAGTTATAAAAACTTTAGAATATTATGTACTTGAGTACTCAGAAGCAACATTCATCTCGTTTACAAATAATTCCAACACCCATGGAAAAAATTGCATTCAATTTAATATCTAACCGGAAGGAAAAATACTGTTATTGATTCACTCTCTCTCGTGCAAGAAATGATTGCTTATAAAATTGATTGAATAGCTTCAAAGACTTTTCTGACTACACTTACACTTTGATTAATATTTATTTTTGCATTACAAACGGGGAAAATCATAAGATTAAAGAACTGCATTATCATTCGAATACTTAGTATCGAAATGCATTAAATATTAGTGGCATTAGAAATGTTTTGAAAAATAAGGAATTATAGTATCTAGAGGAGAAAGTATGTGTTTACTTAAGTAGATTTTTTTTTCAGTTAAATATATAGTAATACCCTTAATAAAATGAAATTAACGTTAGGTCGGACATTCGTGTGTTGCATGCTAAAAAATAAAATAAAAAATTTTTTGAGCCGAATTACCAAACTTACTATAGATTTATTTTCATTTAAGTCGACAACAGATTTTAACTACGAATATAAGAAAGTAAAATTATTTTCAATTACAAATATACCGGAAAGTTCTGTCCTTCTTTCTACATTAAATTCAAACTGATACATTCTTACTATTTTTTATTTTCAATCAATAATATAACCCCCCTCATTATCAGCGATCTTTTGCCATCTAATGAGCAAATTTTCAATGCTGGATCGATAAAAATCATTTGGCTTTTTAGAAAAATATCTGGAGATGGTATTTTCGACATCATCCGAATTTTCAAATTTTTTTGCAACTTAGAAAGTGTTGTAGTGATTGGAATAAATGAAAATCCGAAGACGCAATATCGGGTGAATATGGGGGATGAGGCAATACCTCCCATCCCAATTAATTAATTTTTTCCAGGGCTAATTTTGAGCAGTGCGGTCTTGCATTATTGTATTGCAGCATGACACCTTTTCTTCTGACGATAGCTGGGCAATTTTCATTTAAATTTTGATTTATTCGATCCAATTGTTCGAAGTAAAGGTCTGTTTTCTCAGTTTGCTTAAATTTTAGCACTTGAAAATGAACGATCCCATGAATACTCCACCAAACACAGAAAAGCGTTTCATTTGGACAGAGCTACTGCCTTTTCCGTTTTATATTATCAGAGCGAACCCATTTTTCATCTCCAGTGTTCCAGCAATAAAAAAACTCTTCTGTATTGTTCCGCTGAAGTACTAAGTTGCATGTGGTGAATCGTTTAGCTTTATTTTCTTCGGATAGATTATGCGGTACCCAAACACCTTGGATAAACATCTCAAATGTTTTTGGTAGCAACCATTACGTTACTATCCTTGTGAAACTCAAAAAGCATATAATTTCGAATATGTACCTCTTCTGGTATTTTACTGGCCATTTCACCTAAAATTGCAAACAAAGTTAAGATTTAATTGTATTTACGAGTCAACACAAGTCACTCTAACATTAAAATGTCTTTAAGACGATGTACACATTGAGCTGATAAATGACTAATGAATGTCGACATCCACAGAAACGGACTTTCCGGTAGACTTAATATTTTAAGCTCTGATTGTCTATGTAAATAAAAAGAAAGGTACTTTTTTCGAGTTTCATGGTGACACATTTTAATTTTTTTTACTATTTGTAATGCGTTCAGAGAATATCACATTTATAAACCATTTCATAGAAAATTTAAAGGTAAATTTTTTTTATCAAAAACTTCATCGTTCCTAAGTTGTGATGCATTCACGATTCACTTAACTCAACATGGATACACTAATGATTATCGAATGTGTTTATGGTTACTAAAATTATGCTAAGACATTTTTTTCACTCTCCGATTTCACGCATGTCTTATAATTAGAACATATTCAAGCTTTAAAATTTCTTAAAATCTTACAGAGCTCTCTATAAAAAGTATATCATACCATTTTATTAAAAAGTAATTTTCATAGAAGTTAAAATGATACAAAATTTATTCTACATTTATACAGGGGTGAAAAATATTTCTTTTTCAAACAAAGGAGGAAATTATGGTGAAATATATCGTTGTAAGCATAGTGATCATTAAACATAATGAAGTTAAACATAGTGAAGGTAAACATAGTGATCATCTTCAATTTAACAGCAAACAATCAAATTACTCATAAATATATAAAGTTTTATAAAACTAATTCAAAGTCTAAACTAATTTAAATTAACCAGAAATTAATCAAAAAAATAAGCATACTGAAACAAAACGTAATATATAAAATACCAATGACACATGATCAGAAATAATATTAAAACTTTTTAAAGACTGCAGAAACAAATGCAAGAAAAAAAGAAATTAATTATCTAATTATATAAAATATTTTTAACAAATTGCAAATAAATAAATAAAATAAGCATTGCTATTCCCATTTTTTTTAAAATAAAAGCCATAAGACGCTACACAAATTTCATACGCTTGCTCTCACCATTTCTACTCTATGAAAGAATTCACTGTCAAAATAAAAACTGATTGAATGATATAAATATATCCATACCAGTAAAATAATTCATTTAATTAAACCATAAAAGTATTACTTGCTAAAAATTAGTAGGCAAAAAAATTAAAGAAAAGATATTTAAAATATTTAAAAAATAGATCTGAAACAAAATTTTTAAAACAAATCACCATCTAAATTGAAAAAAAATAAATAAATAAACATATATATTCAGAAAAGCATTTAAGAGATAATGAAAGAAGAAATGAAAAAAAAGAGAAGAAATGAAGAGTTAATAATTTTCTTAAAAAAATTAAATTCAAAAAGGGAGGGAATTATATATCCATCTATACACACACTTCATATATATATATATATACTGCTGTTTGTAGAAAATGCAACACCATGAAAGAATCATCAGAATCAAATGAAATTTAATGCAGAAACGACTTGTACTGATACAAATAAATGATGAAATTTTCAAAACAAAAGAAACAAATTAAGCGTCCGAAATCAGTATTTGGTGCAGCCACCATGCGCTGCAATAAGTGCTGCTATACGACGTGGCATGGAGTCAAACAGATGTTGAATATCTGCTTGAGGAAGAGAATTCCATATCGCTTGTATGCGCAACCAAAGTTCGTCTTTGGAAACTGCAGGACGCGGATCACGAGCGAGACGCCGACCAACCATATCCCACACGTGCTCAATAGGCGACATATCCGGTGAATAAGCAGGCCAAGGAAGAAGTTGCATGCGTTGTGCTGAACAGAAGTCTCGAACAGTCCGCGCAACATGTGGGCGTGCATTATCCTGCTGAAAGATAGCTCCAGGGATGCCTTGAAGGAAAGGAACGACTTCGGGCTGTAGCACTTCACGGACGTACCTGTTGCTATTGAGATTACCCTCAATTCGTATCAAATTGGATCGTCCATGATACGAAATCGCACCCCAGACCATAACTCCGGGTGTTCGACCACTATGTCGTTCAATAATACACTCAGGAAGGCAGCGTTGACCGGCATAACGTCTAACACGAACACGGCCATCATGGGTCCACAAATTGAAGCGTGATTCATCTGAAAAGACAACTTGGTGCCAATCAGCTCGCCTGTATCTGTGCTCAAGAGCCCACTGCCGACGCAGCCGTCGATGATTCGCCGTCAGGGGAATCCTGTATAAAGGCACCCTTGCACGCAATCCACGGCGCAGCAGACGACGACGAATTGACGAAGCCGACAATTGTACACCTGTAGCAGTAGACCAACGTGCTGCCAGCTGCCTGGAGAAAGCTGTGCGATCATTCACCGCCATGCGGAGCAGGTGTCGATCATCGCGCTCTGACGTCACCTTCTGTCGTCCAGTGCCTGTTTTTCGAGTTGTTCGGTGCTCGTCGGTCCACTGCTTCCAAACTCGCATCACTGTGGAACTGTTCCGCTGCATACGAGTTGCTATTGCGCGATAGGAAAATCCTCCTTCTCGAAGGCCGATTATCCTCCCTCGTTCAAACTCCGTAAGTTGCTTGAATTTCTTATTCTTCCGTCGTGGAGGCATACTCAGGTCTCACTAAACGTTTGCCACTAACAAATAATCATAGACTTTTTTCAACGTCCCGCTACAGCACTTTATTTATACGCTTTCAGCATCAATTCAGAGGGCGCTGCGCGCGCCGCGCACGCGCGATGGCTCTGAAACTTTATTAATTTGCATAATATCCTATAATTGACATTTGCTGCGAATTTCATTTGATTCTGATGATTCCTTCATGGTGTTGCATTTTCTACAAACAGCAGTTTATA